>VMBQ01000746.1:88257-143566 GCA_007657795.1 Dreissena rostriformis | reverse complement strand
TCCAAATAAATTGAATTCAATCATTAGTAAACAATTTGAACAAGTGTTCATAATTAACAGCCATCAAAACCTGTGGTCTAAACGGACGGGTTTGACTGTATTTATTCATGTGAAAACGACTTGCTGTGTATGGTACAATAAAATAACAGTTCATTAAGTTTTAAAACGTTGACGTAATTTTCGGTACAAAACACGTTATAAAAACTTATAATGCAGCTTGTGAGTGGAATGTTTATAAGGTTTTAATAGTACAGTAATGAAATTGCATGCTGCGTGGTCTGTTAATTAGTATAAAGATTGTTAACGATATTAAATCTAAAATTGTTTGGATGCATAAATCACCACGGTTTATTACTATAAATAAAGGACGTTTGTATATCAGGATCGCTGGTGTCCAATTGTTGCTGCTTTCGAAAGACATCTGGTCTAGACTACGTAATAAGTCCAGATTTCTAACTGATCTTTACTAATAACATAATATAGTCCTGCAGTGTTCTGAGTTATGTGATACTTGTCAGAATGAGAGACTTGCATGCGATACTCAGCAAGACCTCGTTTCCAGCGATTATGGCCTTCGCTGTTTTTTGTTTTCAATTTGAAATCTATTCACGCGTTAACAAGGCCCAAATAAAGTTTCTTAAATAGCAAGGTTGCCGACTAGGTCGCAGAAATCATAATTACACATGACTGTCAAAATGTCCGTACACATAGAAAAATGTTATAGCTGAACATCAAAATTCTTGTTCGCACCAACACACGAAGCAAATGTCATTACGTATGTTGATATTGAACACCTCTTCGACGCGAGTTGCTCTTAATAAATGTTACCCTATAATGCAGATATAGTTTGAATTAGGTTATTTTAATGCAAAAACATTTGCATGATTAAGTCCATTTTTATTTTCAAAATACGAATTCCCAGCGATTTTATGTAATTGGGTTTGACAAAGAATGTCTTTACAATCCGAAGACGAGCAGAACATTTGTATCGCAATGACAGTTCAAATTGACTCTGACAATAATCGTAATTGTCATTTTTAAGATTTCATTGTGAATAATAAAAGTAATTGACGTCTATTATACGATCACACCTGTTATTTTGACAACAAAACAGATCATTCGCTTTGTTTACCACGTCTTATAGTTTACTACTACAATAATTTACTTAAATCTTCCAATACATGCTTAACATTACTACTTTAAAATACATTAACTACTACTTGTTTGCATGCTTCTATCCACATAATGTAACACAATACATTGTTTCGAGAGATTATGTGAAACATTTTACTTGCTTATTTAAGAAACACGTATGGAGATGAAATATTATATCAAAAATGGAAAGACAAACGTCAAGGTATCAGAATCGTCTAAAAATAAGCATGTTTCATGAATAAAAATATCAAGGCCGTTTCATCAGGTGTCCATGAAATGCTTGTCGCCACCAGACCACATGTTCTTTAAACGGAAAAACATAGAGAGGTGGGTTTTTTTTGTTGAAACTTAAGAGTATTTAAAGCGCTCGACAAACGAACGACCTCGGCCCGTATTAACCAAACAATTCTTAGACTTAAGTCGAAGAATAAAGAATATTTTTTATATTGAAATATTAAAGACTTAAATATTAAAAAAACTAAACACTTGGCATTAACTGCCCCAAACTGCATCATTCTTCATGTAGAACATTTTGTAAAGGATAGTATCACCATTGGTAGGCTGTATATAGAGGATATTTGTTGGATTCGGTGGAATATCGATTTTATTTCACGAGTGATCATAGAAGATAATATGTTCACGAGTGGCGCAGCCACGAGTGAAAATATACTTTTTCTATGATCACGAGTGAATTTAAATTGATATTCCACCTAATCCAACATATTTTCTTTTTATTATATGCTTTTTCACCGTTCAATTACATTGTGAAAGAGTTTAACTGGAGAATTTGGCTGAAATAATGACGTCATTTCGTCAAAACAATGACGTCAATTTACAGTAAACAATGAAAAATATCGATATTTTTCACTGTTATTTTTCACTGCTTGGAACAGTGAAATACCATTTTTATTTCACTAATATTTCTCTATAAACCACCGGAAAGCATATAATAAATACTCACACGCTGGGGATATTTTCTCGGATCTAAGTCTATTATATTTTTTTAAGACTTAGAATGGTTGGCGAATACGGGCCCTATTATTATCAGATCGGTAACCCGCGAACGTTTTCTTATCTATGATAAACCGCCTTGATGATGTAGATTAAGATATTTTTTTGGAATAGACTCATTTTTTTGCAAACCAATAAAACACATAAATGAGCCAATACTTGTTTTAACAAGATGACGCGAAGTTCATGGAAATAAAAGATGGGATAAAAAAGAACCTGCGTCAATGGTAATTGGGACCAATCGAAGTATTTTATTTGTCAATAGTTGATGACAATCTTCAGACCGAGATAGGGAGGGGTCTCACGTGCCAGTGTGAAATGCATGGTGTTACTTAGCAACCGAATCTTCACAAGAACGGAGTCAACACATGACAGTTAGTGAATATAAAAAATGTATTAGTTTACAATACGTTCAGTTTTTACGACTGGTCTGCTTGTCAAATGATTGTAAGGAAAGTATTATTATATTATAAATTATTGTATTATCAATGGCTTAACATATTTAAGAAATTTGATAAGTAAATATTTTGTTTCATAAAATACATATTGCGATATCTACATCCCATAATAAAAGCGTGTATCTGCAGGCATGCAAACGAGGTACAGGAATGCATGATTCAGTCGAATAAATAAACAAAAACATTAAGAAAACGGAAGTCAAAGATTGTCTACATCAGTCACAAAATGTACATCAATAGTATGACTAATACCCGTGGTAAAAGGACTCAATTGTTTGCCGCTCGTCTTATCTGTGGTTTTTGGGTCATCTAATTTAAAAACCTTAAAAATATAATAATGTTTTATTTCATGCGATATTGATAGTTTTGCAGTGTTAGTTTTGTGTCAATCAGCTACAGAAACAAGTACAGGAAATGTCATTTATTTTACCGATTACCTGTAGATTATTTAACCCAAACCTGAATGTGCCCTGACGAGCATAACCCCAAGAGTTATGGGCTATTTGAGGAGGATAAGACCGGGTCTGATCAGCGCTGAGGAGCATGGAGAATTACGACATTGGTGAAGAGACAAGAGCCCTTGGGTGTATAGTTTATTGTCACAATGTGCCACACATGTACATGGTATTATTTTCCAACAACGGGACATCAGAGACGGGGTTAAGCAGCAACAATGTTAGGAATGACGATGACCGAGGAGAGTCGCTCAACCTGTCAGCATGTTCGGAACTTAAAATCTGTGTTGCGTAATTCTTGTCAAATATGTTTACCTGTATATTCCTTCGAATACTACACAACAATAATAAGAATCGTTTTCTGATAAGCAGCGCATTAGTGTTACCAGACTATGTATTAATAAGTATTTTTTTACAAAAGAGCAGACGTTACCGAACGCTTCTGGCGCCGAGGTGCGCCGATATACATTTTCTCGTCTGCGTTCTTTTCCAAGCTAGCTTCAATACAGCACTTAGTTAACAAATGAATAATTACCAGTGTTTATTTCGTGTTTTACACAGACTAACAACCGCGCATACACCTGCTGAGTGACATTACAGGCTGAAATGACTGCAATAATCATGCGCATTCATGATTGATGTTGGTGTTTTCTGCTTTTAAAGTGCGTTTTTCATAGCTTTAAACCAACATTACGATAACGGAGTTTCGGTGTATCAATCATTTAGAAACATTTGTTGCATTGTGTGCAGCTTCAGGGGCGTAGGTAATTGGGAGGCAGGGGGGGGGGGGCGGTCGCCTCCCCAATATTTCCGCTAGCCGTCGTTATATAAATAAAACGTAAAATCCCCAAAAAATCGCCGCCCCAAAACCAGTATTTTCGTTATCACGCGCCGTCAGTGCAGAAGCCATGTGTCCCCTATCCGTCTGCTCCGAGGTTGCCAATAGTGATGTTAATATCCCTTGTTAGGTGTCATACACCAAGGGCCCGGGTAAATGTCATTGCGTTGTTTTTTCATATCACTTGTCATTGAAATACATAAACATTTACATAATTTTATGTTTTAATTAGCACAAGTTTTTGTTAAGAAAAAAATAACTGTTGAGATTTCTGGGTCGTCGTCGGCGGCATTGGACAAACTGATTTCATGACAAACTCTGAGTGGGACAAAAATCGAGCATTTGTATCAACATGAAAGTTCCCCCAAAACGCACCTTATTAATTGTAATTGTAAAAAAGTTCGGAACCACGGGAGAGGACAACCCTCTCAAACGAACCCCTTTATGTTCTCAGTACAGAAACTGGACCGCCTCCCCAATGTTTGGAGGTTATCTACGCCCCTGAGCTTTCCAGATTGATGCGCGTTCAGATCATCGCCGGAAGTTTCATCAAATTTAATGAGAAATAAAAACATAAATTTGGGGATTTGAAAGACGCTGAGGTGGTGATATCTTTCACTTAGATACATCAGAAGTGGGGGATCTTGAAACAAATTTACAAATGAAAGCGACTATTACAGCCTATCACAACAGCTGTATATCACACATCAAAGAAACTTTGGACATTTAAACGCTTTTCAGACTCGATAAATGCATGAAACTGACAGTATTACAGCACGTGGAGAGCTCAACTAAACACTACGCCATATTCAAAATCTGAAAAATAGCGAGCTTTAAACAGTAGCGCCATTTTTTATCGTATTAACTACCTTATATCGCGCATAATAAGACGTGATTGATAGCTTGTATTTTTATTTTTCGAATGTTACACCGATAAATAATAGAAACAACGGAGATCAAGATATTTTTGACTGATTATTTCTTCTTTAATACAACGTATGTGTTTAACTAAATGACAATAAAGGATAAATCACATGCTTAAATAATAAGATGACTGGTTGCAAATAACGCAAATGAATTTAAATTAGATTTTTTGTGATGAAAATAACAACATATTTTTTTTTTAACTAAATCTTCTTGTACTAACCGTGACTTGGAGATCAATTGGATCGAGAAAATTGAATACGTTGCATGTTAAAAGAGAGTAATAAGTGCTCAGCGAAATATCATGTGTCCAAATAAATTAAATGCAAAAACATTAATATTTTATTTATAAAAATAGATAGTTGATAAATATATTTGGAACAGTGAATATGAGACGTATTTTTTGTATGTTCGCATCTTCTGTCAAATTCAAATCCGACACAATAAAGTAAGACATAAAAAAATATGCGCTAGGCATTCGGCAATTAGATTTGATTCACGTTTTACAAATGAACCTGTCATCGGAAATCTCGTACAATGCACTTGAAAAAAGGCAACACACAATAGAACATGATAATTGATTTGGACGAGGGCGTTGATGTATTTGTGGAGGGAAGAAAAGTGGCCTTCTAAATTTGAGAAATCACACAACAATGCCTGGTATTTGTACGTCCACAGAAGATGTTTGCTTTCTATAAAGTAATTAACGTAAAAGGCATATTTAAAGAATAATACGTAACACTTGAGAACATGTAAATTTGCTTTCCAGATTAGGACCACACCTTTTGAACTTTATAATAAAAATATCGGATCGGGTGTTTATGTTCAGGTGGAAACGTTTTCGATCTTGGCTTTGGGTCGTTTAAGGGCACCTTGGCCAGATCAACAAATATTGATAAACAGGAACATTTGATCGTTGTTAATAGAAGCTAGTTATGGTAAGCCGGTTATAATTAATTGTATTCGTCTCACACACAAATTTGGACAATTAAGCCAATCATTAACTAAAGTAACTTTACTGTTGATATTTTGCGATAATTTTTATGTATACCAAATGCATTTAAATGCTCAAGAACTTTTTCCTGTTCGTATCATTGAAAACCTTGTTGATGGAATATATTTTTTTGTTAAGTCTTACAGTGAAACTAATCAAAGGCTCCATTTTATTGTTTAACTATGGAAATACGCGGCGTAACCCGAATACTTACATGCAATGTTTGGGCTCTAACTAAACACGATTGTTGAACATGTCTAAATTAATTTTCAGTTAAATATTTGAATTATGAACATATGTGTAGATGTTCGATAAGGATAAATTAGCAATAAAAATAATATTAAATACTTCATCAAATACCGAAGTGGTTATCAAGAAGTGACATCATAATTGCAATGCATGAAAGAACTCTCCACCTACAACTCTCACTAGGTGTATTGCCTGCGCGCGCATGATGGCGCGTATGGCTTTGATCTGTGTACAAAGGTCGTCTGCTTTAATCGGTTTTATCGGATTATAATTAAATTCTCATCTCAAGTCATACGGATGGTGTGAAACCATAGCGGTAGCAAAATTGCGATTTGCAACTTCATTATGACATATGTAGCTAATGTCGTTGTAAAATACAACGTGGTAAAAAGTGCCCATCCGTTATGGGAATATGCTGAGCTTATCGGATTTCCCAGGCTTCAGTAGTAACAATAGTTTGTCGTGTACGTTTTTTATTAAGTTTATACATTATCAATACATGCGCTATATCTCTCTTTTTGTTTTGCTTAAAGTGAAGTAAGAAAAGTTTGTATCCGTTAATATATGAAAAAAATACATATTTTAAAAAATCAACAGATACATGCAATTTGTACCTCGACAAATTGTCTCACATTACACTTAAATCTTACAATATACTACATAAAATTAATGATCTACGATGTATTTGATTCTAATGAAGTCCTCTCATATTTACTCTGAATAAACTATCAGTGCCCTTACCTACCCCTCACCAAATATCTAAACAACGTGTTCACCGTTCTCTCTAATAAAAGCACGACTCACGATCTCAAAAAAACTTACAGGAACGTGCACAGCCATCAAATTCGAGGTCTTATATAATAGTTAATATTTATTTAACTGAAATGTAAAACGTTGTAAATTGTTTTAACAGGCGCCATATTGTCCATAAGGCTCTTTGATAATGAATCCGTCATCTCGCATAAATCTTTCGTACAAAATTGATGAATCACCTTTAAACGAAATTAATTATTCAAACTGTTACATTGATCGGTTTAAAGTGAAATAAAAGAGGATTCATGGCTGAAGCGATTACGGCTACTTTAAATAATGTAACATTACGGATGTAATGGGCTTATGTCGAACTGCATTAGATGGCTGATATTTATTTTCGTAAAGTCACACTTCCTTTCAAGGATGGACGTAAATACATGTGCATGAATTACACGTGGTATTTTATCCGAAACATTATCAAGGTCAGCAAGTACTACACATAAAAGAGGGTGCGAAAGGGATCCTTAAAATTATCTTAATTTGCCATTTAACTGATTAAATACCGCTAAAGATACAGCTATACACTAAGAGTATTTATTGTATTAACAGGTGCACAACTATTCTTTTATATTTACAATGTTAATGAAATTTCCTGTAAGTTTTCGATAAGTAAACAAACATGGCCATGCACAAATTGTTTGCAAATCACAAATGTATATAACATATTTGCATACCCGTTGTTTAGTGTATGTGTACATTTATTCAACGAGACTGTATAAAGTATAGTTTAGTACTTTTCTCGATTCATTTTTGTATGTGTTTTATATCGATTATACAGAACAGAACAGAATATTTGACCAGATCTTACATTGAAATTGCACTTTATGACTTAACGTGCCTTTTAAATACGAACTGCTTGATCAAATATACTAAATGCAAAATAAGACAGTTTAAATATACTTGTGAATTAATTATTGCGGTGTCAAAAAAATACTGTTATAGATGAAATAATAATACATGAAAAAACAATTCTTCTCTTTCCAATTTGTCATTAAATTATGAGCAAGTAATCAATTAGTATTCGTATTGTTTTACCGAAACCATTTACATAGACCATAAATTATCTAAATCTGTGTAAATCATCTTCATCTGACATCTGTCGACAATAACCCCACATTGATGGCCGACAACGATATGATTTAGTCGTGTTTAAAACTGTACTTTTAATTTCAAATACTTCTTTTGTCCATCATATGAACTTTGCAAACCGTTTTCTGTCAGTGTACGACAAAGCGTAATGATATATCGAACGATTTTACGGACGGTTTATGGAAGAGCAATTTGTTTTAGCCTGATAATCTTAAATGTAACGTTAAATTCGATTTTTTTTGGCAACGAATGATAGGGCGCATTTATTTGACGTGATATGATTATTAAAATCAAACATTTGACTTTTTATTCAAGATCCTCTATATGAGTTTTTGACATATTGTAAACATTATTCTCAAATAAAAAAAGCTAAATTTTAATATCGATGTATTATCATTAAGCTCGTCCATTACATGTGTTAATGGTAAGTTTCAAAGAAAAATTAATTGTGATTAATATTGTAAGTGTTACTTTTTTTTGATTCATAACACACATGTTATTTTTTTCCAAGAATATGTTAATTGAGTGTTAAGCGTCACAATTATATTTTCCGAGTATTTTTTCTATAACTGATGACAATATTATCATTAACATTCTTTAAACGCTATCAACATCAGTTATTCGACGCCTACACTCGCATTATTACTTTGTTGTTTGTGTTTTTCTTTAAATATATCGAAGATAAACCGGTTTTTTTTCATTAACTATTTTAAATGCATAATTGATCAGATAACAGATGCAGTGAATCTATTTTCCTTTTTTTAAAGTACCCTGCAGCTCACTATTTGTATGCGTAGGAAGAAAGCATTTCTGCGAGACGAAACCAAGGTCAAATATTTGTGACAAAATACAATTCTTGCGAACAAAGGCACCTTCAAAATAAGAACGATTTTCTGATTACAGCATAAGTTAACATTATGCAGATAACGTTTAAGCTGAAGCGATTACGGCGACTTTAAATATGTAACAATACGTCGAACGGCATTAAATGGCTGATATGTGTTGTCTTAAAGTCACATTTCCTTTTAAAGGATGGCCGAGGATAAAGAGGCACGAATTACACGTGTTTATCTCATCCTTGGCATTTTATCAGAAACGTAATCAAGGGCAGTAAGTTCTGAACATAAAATTGGGTTCGAAAGGGATCCAAAACTCTCGTAATTACCCATTTTAACCGATTAAATACAGCTCAAGTTACAGCTATGTCTTCGATGTCGAAAGCAAACTATTATTATTAATAAACAAAGTAAAAGAAATTTCCTATTATAGGATTTCATTTAATAAAAAACACGATCTTGTTCAAATTGTATGTAAATTACAAATGTGTATACAATGTTTGCATACCCGTTGTTTTGTGTATGTGTACAAATTTAGTCTTTTTTTCGATTCATGTTTTTTGTAGCACGTTTGTGTCAGATTTGCAAATCGTTGTAGTTATGCTTGTTTTTTCGCAAGGAAATAGTAATTCTGAACACAATCCATGCTCTAAAATATCCATTATATGCATCTTTTGACGATTTAGATACCTGAAAATTATAAAGCGTTGCAACGCGAAACGATTGTATAATTTGGAAAGTTCTGATGTTATCGTTATATTTGTGACATTACGAGGATTGCTTATATAAAGTATAAAATACTTCATTTACCATGTCAGCATGGATGGCCGCGTGGTTTAAACGTAATACTTTTTTTCCAAGGGTCAGTTGTTCGAGGCCAGGGAAGGATTAGTTTCTTTAATTTTATATTTGCTTGATACTGAAACTCTTTTCTTCCGATGATTACAATTATTAATTTAAAGCATTTAATGACAAACTTCAAAACATGCCAAAATCTGTGAAAGGTCCCTTTAAAAGCAAATATATGTTAAATACTGTATAAGAGCGGTTTTGTGCGATGAGCGTCATGATGAGGCTAAACTCGAAAACATCGCTAGCGAAGTGTATTTAAATAGGTCACGTGATAACTGCCTGTAGACTGCACAACTTCCTTTTTCAAATTACAGTAAGCAACAATAATAACAACAATATAACAAGTCTAAAATATGTTATAGAGTATATTTTTTAAATGGCATATCACATTTTACACGTAATTAATTTTAGCAAAACAATATTTACATTGCATGTCAATCCCAAACTACGTATAGCCATGTTTCATCAATTGAGTATCTACGGTTAAATGTCTTGACGTTTAACATCACTTCAGTCCACAGTCTTCGACATATAGGATAAAAGAATCGATATCATAGTTTAATGCAATTCATTTCTAAATATATATTAAATAAGTGTTCTCGATAATGAAATTTATTCGATATTCAATTTTTATCATTTTTTATGTTTGAATAATTCCTTGGTTAATTTCTTGAATTTACGAAATAATATATTATTTGTACAAATCCCTGTTAAGGTGCTTCGCCAGTGAAGTTCAACAAGGTATTTTATGTAAATGTACCTGTAAACACATACCTATGTACGTATAGGTATTATATAATTTAGAAACAAACAAACATTAGTCATGTTATTCAATTAAAAGTATGACTCAAACAAGATTTGTTTACAAAATAATATATCACGAAGTTTATGATCTTTTTATGGTCTTTTGTCAGCAACATACCAATAGCCATACCTTCTAAACTCTTCCTTTACATAAAAAAATATTTGTTAACACATACATGTTACATAGAATATGTGTTAATATTTACATTACATACACGCAATTGACATAACTACTAGGGTGATTCAATGCGAGTCTAGTACAATAATACAGAGGTCACATCCGATTGGTTTAGTTTAACCGGATTCAAGGACATCGGCAAATGAGAATGTCTGTACCATACACAGCAAAGTATATATTTTGATGATATTTTATAGTAACTTTAAGTTTAAATATTTATAGTTTAGTTATTTGTTTCGTATTGTGAAGTGTTTATGGGATATCAATTGCATGGTTCAATACTTAATTTGAAATCAAACGTCAAGAAAAAATAATAATGCATAGATATTTTGGTCGATATATTTAATGCCACAAAGATTACTGTCAATAGTAATTTTATTGACACCATTACTTATAATATATAAATAATAGAATGTGTTAAAACAATGCTTAAACATTTTTCTTGCCATGCTTAGCTCCTGAAAACAAACGTTTTTCAACGGGTTTAATCGTGCACTGGTAATATTCGTCCAGCTTTTATAAAAGGACATTGTGAGAAAATGTTTCAATACCGCGTAAAAGTCTAATGACATATATTTTAAAACATTAACTAGTCTGCAGTTTATTAATTAGTGTTCTTTCTCTTGGTAGTTCAAATTTTAATAAACAATAAATGTTTATGAACCAATACAAAACTACTGTAATAAACTACATTTAATGTTAGATCCATACAAAACGTTTGAACTGAATGAGATATTTGAATGAAAGCATGTGCATGAATCACACATATGTACATGATGCTTTCCTGTTTAGTAAAACATATAATGAAATAATAAAAATAGAACTTGATATTTTCAACAGAAAAAATCGTATCGTGTTGGTGTTTATAATATTCCATATCTATTATCCATAGAAATGTACGCCATAATTTGAAGAAGAAAAAAACACAAACATCGAATAATATAATTAACGAGAATTTAGCCATGTTCGAAAACTGAAATACTTAAGAAAAGAACAGACACTACAAATATTAGACTTTAACATAATTATAACTTTCTGGAAGTACATCAAACGTGTTAGACCCAGGTTTGCATGACACGGCATATATTACAACGCCGATACGTTATACACGGTATATAAGATATGCACTTCGTTTAGCCAATAAGCGAAATGGAATATGACAATTGGTTTCGTCGATTATTTGAAAATATTATAATGGTTTACGCCGGACTTAACACGGAGATTGTGTCTTAATGTTTTATTCGTTCATAACTATAGAGTAAAGCCAATTTTAGATTGCTCAGTAATAAAATTTAAAACCAATTAATAATAGCGGGCAAGTTTTAACTTGGGTCCACTGCAATCTATGTACATGTATTTGCATGCACGATATTTTAAACATATGATAACATGACACTAATAACAATCACTGGCACTGAAACAAAACGCGTAGGATTTGTAAAAATAACAACAAATAACAATAAATATCATATAACACTGTTATATATCAACCCGAAACTTCTTTTTAGGACAACGACAAAACACATACTCCACTAAATAATCCATGTCAATAGAAAGGCACAAATTCCGTCACTTGGAAGAGCGAAACAGACCACTCCATTATCAGTCACGTGACATGACCTTCGCTAACGACTGACTCTTACGTTGTCGTCTAAATGTTTTGCATATTTTCATCGCTGTCGTCATCAATGTCATCATCACAAGTGAGAAATTTAAATTCTCAAATTCTATCGCATTTATAACAAAACAATCATCTAAGTTTTCATGGAAGTTTGTGTCATAGCGTATCATTTAAACGTTCGCACTTCGGTAACGAAATCAAGGGATCCCTAAAAAGTTAAGGCGAACGGCATAGCACTTTCCGCACAGAATCTTATGTCTATTTAACACTACTTTCAGAGAAACTTGCTTTTTAGAACGTACACATTGAACACAAGACTTGTCTTATTATGTTCTCCAGTTAATGCTAACAAGGATGGCTTAGTATGTATTTTGTTTTGTGCGGTCTACGATGAAGGATGTCGCTTCATTTTTCCATGAACGCCATAATCACCTGGAAAAAAAGTAAAATATATAAAACTATGCTTATTTAATATTCTGGAGAAAAAAAGTTGAACTAAATAGAAACAAACAGTAAAACAACAACAAATATAAGTCAAAACGATCTTACACGAACTAAATAAACTGCCCATACCTTAAATGACTAAATTTTGGTGTTCTAGCTTATAATTAAGTATTTTGTTCGCAAAATAATGTGTTACGCGCAAATATCCTGTACTGAGAGACATCAGTCGAAAGGCTGCACACAACATAAAACATAACACAATGAGGTCATTTATGCAGTCAAACAAAACAGTTCTGCATTTATAATTTTAGTTTTAAACCTTTTATTCACAAATCTTCGAGTCCGAACATGGCACGAGTTGGCAAAACTGCAGTTCAAATAGACTCGGACAATCCATGCCGTCGAATTTAGGACTCATGATCACCTTCCGGGAGCGCTCCTTCACCGCTTCCGGCCCGCACGTTGCAGAACAGACATCCCAGTCGCCCCATCAACTCACCTTGCAGTCTCGTGCTGCTTGGAATACAATGTAAATTATAACAATGCCCATAAAAATAAATAATGAAGTTCGTGCTTACAAAGTATTATGAATTGAAATCAAAGCAGTTTGATGGTGTTATTCTTTTCGTTTTTTAATTGTTGCTGTTTAATCTTTTTTATACATTATGATTATCTATAGTTATGAAACAAACTCAGCACCACAATAATGAATAAAAATAAACCGTTGTTATAATTTATATTTACGAAGATTTTACTATCGAAAATACAGAAATAACCCAATGAGACAACTTACGACACTTTTTCAGCCCTATACACTTCCGTCTGCCGCTCAGCGTCTTGGGACACTTTTTTTCCGTCATTTTCCGGCTGCTGCTTGATCGTGCGCGACCGAGTGATGTACTGCTTCCCACAGGTCGCCGTGCAAGCGTCCCACTCCGTCCACTGAGTTACCATGCAGTCCACTTCCTGACCACTTTCGCCCGTGGCGTCCACATCGCCTGTATCCATGTTTTCCTTTTTCTTCGTGTTTCGATTCTTTTCCTTCATGAGACGCTTGCGTTCCTTCCGCTTCTCTTTTTCCATCTGCTGCTCTTCTTCGACGGTTTTTTCTTCATAGATACATTGGCATCTCTCAGGGGTGTTTGGTTGCCGGTCGCACCCATCATCTTCTGCTTCTGCAGACGCATTCAATCATCCTCTGTTGTGCGAGTTTACCGTTGCATCGAGGTTGTCTTAAATTAACAAATGAAAATGTTATGTTGACATCCAGGGTGAGGCTAGTTTTAAATAAATTGTGTGTAGGACCAAAATGTGATGTTTCAAACCAAATATTAAATCGCTGGGCCGAGCGTTTACACCGGATTTTGTCTGTGCTATAACAGTTTATATTAAAAGTGGACCCCCCAAGCGTGGAGCGTTTTAAGTTGAAAAGGGGGCATAACTTTTGTATTTGTGTACGTAGGATGAAACCAATTGCACATAAAAATGTCGTATCACGAGAATAAATGCAATCAAGCTTAATTGTTGCATGTTAAAAAGTGTAGGAGAACGCCTCATGGTAATTCAAGACAGACTGCCGGACGGACGGACGAACACACCTACATATAGACGGACAGACAAACAGAAAGACAAACAGACATACACACAGACAGACATTCAGACTAACAGAGAGAGCGGTTCCAGTATACCACTAGTACTACGTATTGGAGGGTATACATCAAATTGTGCAATTGGTTAAAGATCAGAGAAACAATACAGCTTCCGTACTTTATTAAGCCATGTCACAGTCAGACTAATAAGCGACTACCAAGTTTCGTGTGTTTATGTCCTTGCCACCAGCAAATTGCAACTCATGTTTGCTCTCAACCTTGTGAACCAACCTTATGTAAAACTCTCAACGTCACTGGCTGCGATGTTGTTACTGATATCAACGCACAAATGCGATCATCGGTTGCAAAATGCTCGATCCAAGTCCGTAACATAATGCAAAATGACATTGTAGAACAAATAAAAGCCTTTGAAGTAAATACCATAAGCAAACTAAGGAACAATTTTAACAACAGTTTTATATGCATGGTAGACAATACTTATATATCATCGCATAAGAGTGTTAGCAAGTGAAGTTATATTAATTAGGTATGCCGTGTAATATTTTACAGGTTGAGAAGTCGGGTCATACGATAGCATGGCAACTGTGAATTGAAACAGAAAATAGCTTGAGCTAAGATGGAGCTAAAATGGTATGCGTTAAAATGTTCTGTGCATGTAGTATACAAGCAGACATGTATTGCACATTTAACTAAATTAGAGATTTTTTAAGTAAAGTACATTAAATCCAGTCGCATACGGTTGAGCAATTTGTGTTCGTGACATGGTTACGTTTCAGTTGTATATAATAAATGCGATGATTTCCATCATAAATTAGTAACTTGTATCTTTGTTTCTTAGATATTGAAATTACTTACTTAAATAACGCATCAGTATATACGTGCATTTTTTAAATTTACAATGTTTTTCTTTATTGTGTCGTTCAATGTCCAGTTATTTCATTTTCGAAAGACATCGTCTATATAAAACACCCCAAAAATCATTCCTTAAAAAGGCTTTGACATAACTGAAGGATAAACAGTCGTCTCCTTCCGATAACATCACATATTAATTAAAGACTGTGTATTGTTTCATAATGCAAGCCATATATATTTATCACAGCGATATGAAGATGTTTTTCAAACCTTGAGCAGACGATCGGCAGCTGATCAGACTTAATGATGATCTTATGTACTTTAGAGTTAAATGTATTGCTGTTAGAGCAAACCTATACCCCCTTTCTACGAAACAATGATGAATTCAACATATTGTATACTTCAAATGTATATGAACCTCTCTCTGGGCAAAAAGGGTTTAATGCATGTGCGTAAAGTGTCGTCCCAGATTACCTCTGCATTCCGCAGGGCTTATCAAGGACGAGACTTTCCGCTTACATGGGATTTTCGTTCAGAAGAGACAACCTTTTAACAAAACATTCCATAAAAGTGGATCGTGTTGTTACTGGTTAGCCTGTGCTGACTGCATAAGCTAACCTGGGACGATACTTTACGTACATGCATGAAGCCCAGTTTTCTGAGAGCAATGTAAAAATCGGTTTAAATAGATCAACCTACCCATATATTTGGCGCACTGTTTTTGACACTCGGCCTCGGTTTCGAACTTGTTGTCGTTTCCCCGGCAACCGCCATACCGGAAGGGCTGGCACTTTCGCATTATGGATTCGTAGTACCAGCGCTGAAAGTTGCCTCGGCAGGGCCGACGTTCATTGGGAGGGAGCAGATGGCTTGAGGAAATAGTGAAATCAGTAAGACGTGAATGGAAAAGTTTATATGTATTTTGTACATATACGTGTTATCTCTTCCGTATACATGTATGTATTATGATTAAATGAAAATACAGTGTATTCGATATATACGTTTTGTGTTATATATACAGGAATTATGTAAGGTGTGAATTGTTTAAATCAATGTGTGCATAATACAATTCGCGAGACTTTTATGCGATTTATACATTTTATAGAGCTACATTGTTTCGCTTGGAACGTTTGTTCAACACCACACCACAGTGATAGTTCCAATAACCATTGGCAACACCAATGTCTTAACACATAATTAATATCAAAAGATGATGACGGTTATTGTAGTGATGGAGGTGGTGGCGATGCTGATGATGCTTCTGATGATAGTTAGTGCCTTGGTGATATTTTTGAAGTGATAGAGGAAGCACGTAATGCATCCTACGTCCAATATCCAACGCACTTCCTTGCCGCATTTTGAAGAGTGGGCGTATATAATGCTCAACGAACAGTTCTCATAGAACCGACTAAAGTGACATTACAATTTCGCCTTGCTCTGTACAACAATAAAACAAAAAAATAAACCATTTGCGACATATTGGTAAACATTTTCTCATACTCTATAAAGATGATTTGAGATCAAACAATAGTGGGCCCTTTTTATCAATTGAAGTTAAACATAACACTTACTGATGTCATTTTACTGCTTTAATCTTCGCCCATGCATTATTCAAAAATGCGCCAAAGGTGTCATTTAATGCAAATCAAATCTGATTATCTAAACATTCAGTAATTATCATGCATAAACATACATAACTTTTGTTTCCTTTATGTCGAAAAAATGAGAAAGTGGGCGATACTCAAACAGGTTAATAAGACTTCAAACACATGACTTGTCAAAACGAGGATTGTCTGCTTATTATTTCCACTATTATCCTTTGATCCATAGACATAGGGAATATTCTACACTCGATCCGTAGTTAAAACACGTTTCGTTCGTATTGTGGCTTTGAAAATCAATTATGAGAAATGGAATGGCACCTTTACATTAGCTTTAATATTTGCAGTTTATATTTCTGTTTATTTTGACTATTGCTACATCTATAAAAAAATCATTTGATATAAATATATATATATTTATATTGTGTGATAGAATGACAAAAAGTAAAGTAATATTTACAGCACATTGATATTAACATTTTTATTAGGACAGGCGTTGCTTACCAGTAAAGTTCTTCATCATGAACGCTTTCCGGCAGTCAGGGACGATGCCATAGCAGACGTTTTGTTCCATGATCTGGTACCCACAATTCATCATCTGGGCGGACTTGCGCAGAAACATTCGCCATCATTCCCGGACACCCCGCCCACACAGCTTCGCGCTACACGGCGACCAATCAGACCACGGCGTGATCGCGCACAGATCCTCGAAATCGATTGTCTCCGTACGGCGGACTTCGAAATTCTTATTCAGCTTCTCGCGGCCCTTTTTTTGCGGCTGGTTTTCCACGCAGACGTCCTGGCACGCCTCTTCGTCCGCTAGATCCACGCTGCACATAGACGGCAGGATGTTCTCGTTGACGAGCTCTCGGGTGCGCCGTCGGACGCCGGAACCGCACCTGTTTCTGCAGACCGTCCACTCGGTCCAGTCGGTTGTGAAACATTTCATCATCTCAGCAAACAAGACGCGAAGAGATTATAAATTAGCCTCACTCTGTGAAAAGGTTGTTTAATGCATGGGCGTAAAGTGTCATCCATGATTAGGCTAGGCAGTCCGACACTTTCCGCTGTTATGGTATATTTTGTTTAAAGGAAGTCCATTCTTACAGAAAATCCAGTTAAGGCGGAAAGTGTCTTCCCTGATTAGCCTGTGCGAACTCCACAGGCTAATCTTGGACGACACTTTACGCACTTGCATTAAGCCCAACTCAGAAACGCACGAAAAAGCGCTTTCTTACTAGATTCATGTTTTTAAGGCTTCATTTCCAACCCTTAGATAATGGTGAGCAGCAAACAGCATAAAACCTTCCTTTAAACGAAAAATTCCATAAAAACAAAAAGTGTCGTGCCTGATTAGACGGTGCGGACTGCACAAGCACATCTGCAACTTTACGCGCATTAATAAAGCCCGGTTTTCCCAGAGTACGACTCAAATTAGCTTAACTCGCTCACCTAGTTTCTTAGTCACCATCATCTTCTTCTTCATTTGGTCTATGAGGTCCTCGGTGGTAGGTATGTCCTCGCTGCTATGGGAATCGTCCTCACCCCGCAGTTCTCCTGGAGCTTTGTCAAGGTCACCGTCGCCATGGGTTTCACGGGGGTGGGGCCGAAGAAGGGGAAGTCGGGGTGCTTCGGGTAAAGGTTGCTTATCTGGTGGATTCGCTCCCGAGGGTTTGAGGGAATTTTGCGGGGGTTCTGTAATAAGAGGCGTGCGTTCATGATTGAATATGTGTGGCCTTTGCAAGCTCATGTTTGGAACCTTGGTAATCTTTTCTAGTGTGTGTCAGATTGAAACTAAATCATCCATGTTTTTTTTTAAGAGAAGAGATTAACTAAGAGATTCCGAATGTTTCGTGGCGTATATTTTAATATATGTGCGGTACTGATATTTATTTACTCTAACTGTATGTATATGAACATAAGTGCATTTATACTATTTATTAATTTATAGCATAACAAAAAATCTGACATGTGACATACGGATATACGTTACCAGAGAAATAACCAATATGACGTATGTGCGTATGTGTACAAATCATTTTCATGAATGATAGCATGCATAAAAAGTAATTGTAATTTGAAGCAAGAAAGGGGCGTCAATCTTAAATGAAACAATGAATCAGGAAAATATGTACATACGATATACTTGATGCCAAAGTCGGTGCCGGCGTCCCATGGGTACAGGTTAACGGTCATTTGATTCGCCCACGTGCAGTTGGTCTGGCACACCTACAGAGACGGTTTATCTGCGGAACAAAGTAAAATGCGCCCGTCAAGTATTGATAAGTTTCAAACCTGTAACCTGATGTTTAATATGTTCATATGTACCCAGCACCAAGTCATCGAATAGTGTTTCAGTGCATAAAAGATAAATAGATAAATAATTGTCATTCATAATTCTTAGAACACTAGTTTATTCTCAGAAATGTGAAATCCATGAGAACTTTTGAAAAACACAGGAAGGTTAAACTAACTCACCAGTACACCAGTCGGGGCTAGGTCCTATCATAGTGATGAGGGATATAGAAACAACTCGCCTATATAATGCCGGGGCTAGGTCCAGCGATGAAGCAAACAGACATGTTACAACTAACCTAAATACCAGTCGGGGCTGGGCACCACCATAGTGATGAGGGAGAAAAGTCGCAACTCACCTATACACCAGCCGGAGCTAGGTCCAACCATAGTGATAAATGAGAGAGGTTACAACACACCTTTACACCAGTAAGGGCTAGGCCCCACCATAGTGATGAGGGAGAGAGGTTACAACTCACTTATACACCAACCGGGGCTTGGTCCCACCATTGTGATGAGAAAGACAGGTTACAACTCACCTATTCATCAGTCGGGGCTGGGTCCCACCATAGTTATGAGGGAAACAGGTTTCAACTCACCTAAACACCAGTCGGGGCTGGGTCCCACCATAGTAATGAGGGAGACAGGTTACAACTCACCTATACACCAGGCGGGGCTATGTCCAACCATAGTGATGCGGGAGACAGGTTACAACTCACATATACACCAGTCGGGGCTAGGTCCCACCATAGTGATGAGGGAGACAGGTTACAACTCACCTATACACCAGTCGGGGCTAGGTCCCACTATTGTGATTAAGGAAACAGATTACAACTCACCTATACACCAGTCACGGCTAGGTCCAACCATAGTGATGAGAGAGACAGGTTACAACTCACCTATACACCCGACGGGGCTAGGTCCCACTATTGTGATTAAGGAGATAGGTTACAACTCACCTAAACACCATTCGGGGCTTGGTCCCACCATAGTGATGAAGGAGATCAGATGAGCCTTCTGGTTGACCTTGAACACCGCCTCACGTGTCTTCGTGACGTCACGCCACATCGGACTGGTCTTGATAACAGTGTATATCTTGTCGCTCTGAAATACACAAACAATTCAAGTGTTAAAATGGACTGTACTTCTTTACAAATCATTGTTCACATTTAAGACTTAACATCAGCTATTAAACGTTTTAAATGTATGATTAAGATTTGTTTTCTGCGCATGTCAATGTCCAAAATCTTTACATCTTCGTTGAAGTTTGTGATAACATGCAGCTTTAAATATGAGGTAAAGTTGTATTCCTCTGTGATATTCGTACATACCCCGTTGGCATTCGTAGAAGCTATGATCTGACGTCAAGAACGAATAGATGTGTGCTTTTCACAAATGCTGTATTAATAAGATTTATATTTTTTAAATTACTTTTTTTCAGCGTTTCGGAAACAAAACATCAATACGAAATAGTTTATTGCCATTATTTCTTTATTCTAATGAAAGCCGCTCGTGTAGTGTTTAATATTCTGTCAATACTTGTGCAAAACCATGCCTTATATTTCTATCCGGAAAGTATATTATACTTATGTATATGATATTGGTTAAACAACCAAGCTTGATTATTTGTTGTAATGCACTTCACCGTCGTGAAAACAAATGTTGAATCCTATATATGGGAAAACAATTATAAGTTAAACGTGTTATTTTGAAAAGACTGTTTTTGCAAGATGAGTTCCAATTTGACGAGAACATTATATTCCGATTACCTAGTCCATACATGGACTTGAGGTGGCCAACATAAAAATGTCAAACAGCCGCGTGGTTTACGAGTAGTTGGTCATAACAACGCAAAATAGTGACTTAAACGCTAAGGCGTTCTGACAAAACTAATCACCTTTCACCTAAAAAAATATTTAAACGATTTTGACGCGTGTAAAAAACGACATGGGAAATTGCCAAAAGGCAAACGCAGGCGCTTTGTTTCAATGAGATAAAACAGATTTCGGATGAAAATGTTAAATATGACACGTTTACGTAATGCTCCCAGATGTCTTGGGTATTTGACAAGAAATGATAATTCTTGCTCACGCATGACAGACTACAGTGCCGTGTTTATTGTGTTAACAATGCGCATGAATAGGTTTTTCAGATAAAGTTTGTCGTATAAAATGCGCTGAGAACGGATAATGATCCCAGTCAGCGTCTGTTAACCGGAAGTTAAAGGTAGCACGTGAAAGTAACGTCTGGAAACCAACGGCATTGTGGCTGCATGTGGTGTAATCAGTTTAACAGACCGAGCGATATGCAACATAAAAAAAAGAATCGTTGCATCTGGGAACATAGACAACAGTTGATGAAATTGCACGCTGAACATGTCCTTACCAGAAAAATTCTTTGCGGTGGCATCGTTGATTAGAGCAATGCATATTTTTTATTCTCTGCTGTTTTTGTAACAGATTTAATAAAAACAGACACTTTGTAAGCGTGTGGCTTTTAATACACTTTGAACTAAACGATACTACCCCAATCGCATTACATATCAATTTTTCAGCAATAAACATCACTTCATATTTTGTATAATGCAAAACAGGTATGTTTGAAAAATATGTTCACGCATATCAAGTAATACGTTTAACACCATACATTAATGTCCACGCTTAACAGTTTTCAATAAAATAAAACACACACATTCCGAACGTTTAAGTATCGATAGCATAATATAAATATTTACAAATTTTGAGTACACTCGTCTTTGTCATGGATGCCAAATACCATTCGTTTGCAGGTATTTCAAACCCTCTGTTGTTTATCTTAATCTCTCGAAACTCTGTTGACCAATTCTTAACATATTTTAAACCAGGTTTATGTGTTTTTAGGAGGTACACTCGAGGTCAACATTGAGCTACCGTTTTTAAACTTCTGTTCAAAACCATCGTAACTAGAAACGTTTGCAACAAAGACTTAAGTCAGTTTTGCACGAAGATCGTGTTCGGGTACACATGGCTTACAGAGCTGTATTGGATGTTCATTTATTTCATACGTGGCCTTAGATTACTTGTTATTGTCTCCTGTTATCTGCATTTCAAGAGTGTTGTGTGTTCAAATACTGGGTTTTCTTTATTGAGAAAGACATTGGAGTCTCTAAAATTCAGTTAATTTGCTTATCGTCGTCTTGAAACGTTTTTGGTATTATGCTATTGTAATTGAGTCTATTAATATTCAAAAAACGTTTCGACACAAACAGCTGTTTGCTCGTGTTATGAACACAAATTATCGAAGACAAGTAAAAGCATGCGCATAAAACAAAATATTTATCATTATATACGTAGCTTGGAAGTGCATAAAAAGGAAAACTTTAAGACTTTGTAGAAAAATGAGACTAACAAAGGACATGTTGGCCAACTGAGCGTTTAATTAAGTTAAACTCCACTATTAAAGTTTAAGTGTATTTATATTTTAACTCAGTAATAGAAACAATGTTACACTGTTCAACTAGACGAGAACACGCCAATTTGGTACTTCATTGTTCAATGCACGCGTAACCTTTTTCATGTAAAAAATAATGCGCAATGATACACTAATCTTCCTTATCTGTTGAAAAAGGCATATTCCATAGTAAACATTTATTAGCCAAAAAAAACGTCCGAAGAAAGAAATACGGGATAGGACAAATGTTGAGATCAACGTCGACTTCAAAATGAGTTCTGTCTCGAGGTGCAGCTAACAATATTATTAATAAGGGATTCAGGCAAGGGGATATCCTACGCCTGCCCGTGTTAGATGCATCTTTAGGCAATGTCCAATGTTGTTTGTCACTTTACATTGCCCCTTTGCCAACTGCTATGAAACCCGATCGAAATTCAAATTTTTGTAATGTTTTTTTTTGTTTTTAATTATGGTTCAAACGGCTTAATTCTTACATAATTATTAAACTGATAGTATTGTTATTATGGATCACCAGCTGATATATACAACCACTTAAATTGTCTTTCAAAACAAAGAATCCATACTCATTTCTAAAAAAAATCATCGGGAAAGTATATTGTAACTTTTTGCTTGTTTGCTTAACTTTTTGTTCACGTAATCATTAATAAAATATACAATTTTAGGCTGACTGCCAACTTTTTTAAGAAATACAAAAGGAATGTCCAAGTTCATTTCGGGCCTCGTCTGACCGGTGTCCTCAGATGACCGGGTAAAAAGAAGCCTCGCTCTTGACGCGTGAGGAATATCCACACCTTTGGCAATAAATTATCACATAACTTCTACTTTCGGAAGACAGTTTGATAGTCAAACTTACTTGTATACCTTTGCGAAAGCTTTAAAGCACTGTTTTGATAAAAGGAAACAACCTAAAAGTATTTGCAACAAATCCTTGATATGTAGCTTTGCCGATTGGAGTTGATATTGCGTTCCAACGTTTCTGTTTCAATGTAAGTAAATACGATTATCGAGGAAAATGTTTCGGTGGTCATCCGTTTCCTAATTCTAAGCGTTTAATCGTCTAATCGAGTCATTTTTTGTTAACTTCTTCTTGGCGTACGATAACAAAGAAAAAGCAATAAAATAAACAAGACATTACTTATGTTACATTGATAAAGTACCACACTTCATGTTATCGAAAGTCTCAGTTTAAATTTAACCGACCGTTGACCTCGTCTTTTACAAAAGATGACTTGCAGATTGCTCCATAATTATATCTTTTGAATTCGGTTTTATCCGTCGAACAATGATTTTGTTACCAAATAATCGGCTTGATAGAAATATACACAATACATGAGTGCGATCGTATTCGACTCAGATTACAATAAGAACTTTGTCATCACAATTCATAAAGTGTTTGACGCAACAATACGTAATTATATTTCCAATGTTCGTATGTTAGATATGGGTATGTTTTATTAAAAATAATTTGAACATGGATAGCAGCATAGCGTATATACCTCAATGACATTATTTTTAATAATTATTTTGAGTTACCTATTCTTTGAAATTTGATAGGTTGACTATTTAACAAATAACACTATTCTTTATTGTGTAACTGAAATTGACAGTTGATGCGATCATGAACTCATAAATTTGGTGCCGATTGTCGTAATGTAGATTAAAATTAGACTGGACGGATTTATAAAAAAAGTAATTCGCGTTTACGAGCATAGTAAAATTAATGTCGTTTATATTTTCATGTGGGTGCATTGGAAAGCTTACTTGTCCATTTTATATAACTACACCAACGACAGCATAAATATGCATAATAGTTGGGTACATAATTCCCAAAGCCAACACGTAGTATTTACTACTATACAATATTGCATTCCAAATATAACACCATAGACCATGTGGTTTCGTGAAAAACAATATTTTTAAAGTGTATATTACCTAATTATTATTTAATAGAAGGTGCTAATTTAAACAGTGGTACACCTTCAATGTTTAACATTTGATAAAAAAAAAAATTGGACATGCACAACTTAACATTTGAGGAACCATGCATTAAAGTTGATTGGTGTTCGTTGACAAGTGTCAAGAACACCTACGGACAAGCTTGTGAATACCCTAAGACGGGCAGACAGATAGATAAACAGACTGACGGACAGATGATTCCAGTATAAATTATATATTTCGTAAGAGGAGGGGCGGTTAATGAATACATGGGCTGCACTGGTATATACTAAGAACCGGGTTTGCACAGATTCTTGTTTTACAAACACGAAGGCAGGCATTCTATTTCTTGCGTCAACTTCTCCTATGTTCCCTTGTACATAATATGAATGAGGATAACAATAGGGTTTAATTCAAAAAGGTAAAAGTAAATACTGCATGATTATTAAAAATGTACTTGTAAATAAACAGACATGAACTAAATCATGACATGGCATTTTGTTATTGGAGTGTTAAGCACGGGCATGCTCCATACTTTGTTTCGTATGTTTACATTTTCATTTTAATTAAACAACTTTTTCCGTCAATTAACATGAAATGTTAAACCTCTGCAATGTACATTTCCGATATTAAATCAAACGTCCTTTGAAAAGCAAAGCTGTTACCAACGAATTGTATCAACTTCGGACTTATGACTCCAATTAAACATTAAAGTGAACTTTTGAACCCTAACTATACAAATTTATAAAATATGATATTAAATAGGAGATGGTCGCCGTGTAAATAGTTCGGCCACCTGATCGCTATATCCCCCACGGTGAAATATGGATTGGGGAACGTATTTGAATTATCCCTGAATTTATTAAAATTAACACTTAATTGGGTGTGTGTGTGTTTTTTTTAATAGCTGCGATGGCTCAATGGCCACTTAACACCCGTCAAATCGCCACTGGTGGAGCCCGAAAAGCGGCAGAATTGGTGAGATACATAATGTTGGACGCGACCGCTTTTGATGTTACCGTGAGGTTGGCAGTTTTGTAGTAGAAGTACGCGTGGTTTGAATTAAGAAGAAGAGGTTCCGTGCCTTGTCGGTACAATTGGTGTCCTTTCATCCATTGTTCACCTTCTTAATAGTAGTAACATATTGCAAATCTGTTATGATGCTGTGTTTATTTAAAAGAGTACACTATTCAATGATTATCATTGACATGACACAGAACCTTCTGATACTTAGCGTGACATGTTGATATTGAAATGATTTTGTCGATGAACGTTGTACAAGTTGCTCACAACATGTCTTGGTTGTTGTGTGGTAAATAAGAATAATTTGTTCAATGTGAATTACATAGACAATTTCCAACTTGAATCTGTTCATTGCACAGTACCTATGGACAGCACACATACGTGTGCCCACGTCTATACGGCGATACGTACCCCATCATCATTAAAATGCGAATGAAATATGAGCCCCGCTCTGTGAAAAGGAGGTTTAATGCATGTGCGTAAAGTGTCGTGCAAGATGAGCCTGTGCAGGAAGACACTGTCCGCTTTTAATGAATTTTGAGTTTAAAGGAAGAATGTTCTTAACGTAAATCCAGTTTAGGCGGAAAGTGTCGTTCCGGATTAGCCTGCGCGGACTGCACATGCTAATCCTGGACGACACTGTACGCACATGCATTAAACCCAACCTTTCACATTGCGAGGGTCATATATAGACTAAGTGGCTTTAATTATATCTCTTGACACAAATAATTAATAAATCCATTATCTGGTGGATTTCTTAGAAACATATATGATTCAACGACAGGAGCAGACCATAATAAATTATGACCCGCGTCACGCGAAAATGGTTCTCATGTCAAATGCGGTCAGCGTAGCTCCTGACCAGACTGAGCGGAATGAGACCAAGAAACCTTGCGTGACGTAAAAGCGAATTATGCTCCTGACCAGACTGCGCAAATGCGCAGGTTGATCTGGACCTACGCTTGTCGCATATGGCAGAAGACCCATTTTCGCATTACGCGGCTTTTATCGTCTGCATCATACTAATTTTCACATGTGTTTCTTTTTGTTCAAACAAATTCTTTCTGAGGCCATTGTGATAAAAGATGATATATATAGTACGAACTATGACAATCTGCGCTAGCAACATCCAACCATAAAACGTATATGATTTCATGTACAGTTGTTATTTAACCCGTCTTTATTTAAGCGCCGCATGTTCAAAGAATCGGGGTTAGGATTAACATCGATGTATGTAAATGTTATCATAATTTGGATCACATATCAGGTCATAGTATACATAAAGACATTATAAAATGCCTTTTAAAGGGTATACTTAATGTCTTTTTAATTCATGATATCATCTAATGAAGCAATAACGGGTTTGGATACATTACAGAAGCACCATGTTTCTTATCTTCTCATTCTATGACACAATTGAAAAGCATATCACCACCCACAACGAATTTCGTATTTCCGGGTTTATGACCGCCTATATATATTTTACAAAGCATAAAATGTATAATTATATTTTAATTATTTAATATTCAATCTTAGTCTACTGTGCAGTGTATGTTACGTGTTGTAAACTATTTCGATGTTGATCTATATAAAGGTTTAGCATACAATTATCTTGCTAAAGACATATGAGGCCCTGCGACTAAGGCCATTCTGTATCTTAAACACAATCAGAACTGAACATATTAATGAGAATGAGTGTGTTTTATCTGAGCATTGGAATCAAACCTTTAAATCGGGGATTCGTGTCTCGCTTAAAACTATGAATGCATCTATATATTTCCAAAGACATCGCAACACTCGATCTCAAAACCTATAATGGCATTTGCACACTTTAATAAACATGAGTGTACTTAGGTTTTCCTTCATGCTACAATTAACATTCAAAATTTCAAAACACAAGAGAAGCAATGAGAGTCACATACTCAATGGACATTTACAACTTTAAGAAAAATGACAGTACTCACGTTTTCCATCATGCTACATTGGACATTGATANAAAGTTACAGCAGCACTGTTATCAATGTGTTCAACTAGTAAGCGTATACATAAAGTTACAGCAGCACTGTTATCAATGTGTTCAACTAGTAAGTGTATACATAAAGTTACAGCAGCACTGTTATTAATGTGTTCAACTAGTAATCGTATACATAAAGTTACAGCAGCACTGTTATCAATGTTTACAACTAGTAAGCGTATACATAAAGTTACAGCAGCACTGTAATCAATGTGTTCGACAAGTAAGCGTATACATAAAGTTACACAGCACTGTTATCATTGTGTTCAACTAGTAAGTGTATACACAAAGTTACAGCAGCACTGTTATCAATGTTTACAACTAGTAAGCGTATACATAAAGTAACAGCAGCACTGTAATCAATGTGTTCAACTAGTAAGTGTATACATAAAGTTACAGCAGCACTGTTATCAATGTGTTCAACTAGTAAGTGTATACATAAAGTAACAGCCGCACTGTTTAAAGTGTTCAACTAGTAAGTGTATGATAGCATTGTTGTAAAACTGTCCAATTAGCAAGTAAACTCCTTTAGAAGCTGTATTTTTATCACATATCACAACTAAAAAGCGCGCACACATTACAAAAACAGTACTATAACAACTGTGCAACTAGTAAGCATACAGTCACAGCAGTTATGCTATTAAATTGTAAAACTAGGTAACATAAAGTTACAGCAGCACTGTTATTAAAGTTTTCAATAAGTAAGTAAGTAAGTAAGTTTATTGTAAAGAAAGGCCTCCGGCCCATAATACAACATGTAAACATAATATATATACAGATAATACAGAGAGTTGTCCCTACGTATATATTTACAATAACATTTGAATGGAGAACAAACAAACAAACATACTATACATACAAGTACATGTATTACGTTCCATATGAAGAACGTATTAACTGGTTAACATAGAAGGCTATTTTTCGAATAACAAACTCATTTTCATTTCTCAACAGATCAAAGAAATTCAAAATAGTGTGCCTGCCATGATACCAATTATACAAATAAGTTTGCCTAATTTCAGCATATTTAGAACATTCAAAAAATACATGATATTCATCCTCTATTTTTACGGATTCATTTTCTGATTGACAATGTGCACATATTCTTAGATTTCTTGGTATTCCTAATTGTCTACCTAACTCTATTTGAAACCTATGGCTCGAACAACGAAATCTCGCTAACGCTTGCCTGCAATAAAAAGGCATTGCAATGTCTAAATACCGTTCCGCGTTTAATAAACTTTTGAATTGCCTGTAAGTATCACATCTAGAAGAGTCATTTATGTTTTCGTGCCAGGTTTGAGTCGCACAATCAGTCAGACGCTGTTTAAAATGGACCATGAATAAATCAATATCACCAACATCCTGTGAGACCCAAATAAAGCCGAACCCATATTTAAAAAGAAGCTCCTTTACATCCGAAGCCCAATTTCGCCTTCCAATATCATCTAATGACTTAAGCATTTTATAACAGTTTTTTGGATATCTTCTATCAGGCATCTGGAGAAGTTTACACCAGTATTTAATACATTTTGAGTGATAAATGACGTACATTGGTAAACGGCCACATTCTCCTAAAGCTACACTGTTATTGACCGCAGTTTTAACGCCCAAGAAGTACTTGCAAGCTTCTATTTGTGCACGCTCTATTGAATCACTATATGCGAACCCCCAGATTTCTGATCCGAAAGTAAGTATTGGTGCAACCATAGCATCAAATAATTTAAAGAATTCTGTACAGCAAAAATATCCAAACGGAATTTGGTATTCTTTAATGGCAAATAATGCTGTTCGTCCCTGAGCGGCTAATCTAGTTTTTGCAGCTGACCAGCATAACTTTGGGGTATATAGGATGCCCATATATTTATAGACAGAAGTCGTATTTACTGGACAATTGTTGAAATACCGTTTCTCATAGTGACGCAATGGACCCCCATTTCTAAATACCATTACCTCAGTTTTCTTTAAATTCAATGTCATGCTTGTTAAAGTACAAAATTCTGCAATAGCATTTATCTGCAACTGTAGATTTACAGCAGTATCTGCACAATTTGCAATATCATCAGCAAAAAGTATACAAAATATGTCAGGGATATCGTTTGTGACAAAAATTCCAGTATCGCACTTTTGTCGAATAAATGAACACAGATCATTTATGTATAAACTAAAAATAATCGGCGAGCACAAGTCTCCTCTGGTACCGATGTTACAAGCAAACGGGCTCGAAATAGCACCGGGACTTATGCGTACATAACTTTTAAGTTTGGAATACATCGAGGTCAAGACCACTAGTGTGAGCACTTAATACATGTGTGAAAGGGTATACATTATATAAACGCAATGGTAATTGTTTGCAAACTAATGATTTATAACCCACACAGATAAAAGGTGTGATATATTTCAGCGAAAAACAAGTTCAGTCACTAGATCTCAAAATGCCGTATAACCCATTTTGTAGAAACATGTCCTTTCACAAAATTGCAAATAAACATTATGAAACGTTAAACCGAAAACTGGTTTAAAACATACACTTAATTTGTATGCAGTTTTCATGAACATGACACCAATGTGATAGCATAAAAAGCACGCAAGCAGGTGACCCCGAAAATTCCCTTGCCATGAAAACTGTGTTCACATTTGTAAATGTGCAAGTTGTATGACATTTTACATATTTTACAACGTGATTAACTTGACAAATTTGAAAGCCATCTTGGACCGTAAAATAGATATACGACAGCCAGTAAACTACCGTATGTGCAACCGAAGAAATGCAATCCCTATAATACATTTAATATATTACGGTTGTGGTACAAATAATTTATATCATGATAACATATTATACACATAATATATATAACAGGCAATAATGTAAATGAAGGATACATACATAGGATGTGTGTGTGTCTTTATGGTGTTTGCTTTTGCAGGTACATATATGATCTATGTTTAGTGGTAGCTTTGTATTGCACTTCACGCGCAAGTTTTTATATACAGTTGGTACGCTCCAATTATCACCATACTAACTATCTATAAAAATGATAATAAACCAACATTTTCCGGACGGTAAGTCGTAAGTCTGTCTGTTCTTGGTCTGTCGAGACCAGCGCTCCGGGAAAATGGGGTTTAATGCATGTGCGAAAAGTATCGTCCCAGATTAGCCTGTGAAGTCCACTAATAATGGACAACACTTTCCGCCCAAAGAAGAGTTGTGCTAAGAAGAGGCTGCCTTTTAACAAACAGAACAATACAAGCGGAAAGTTATAAACCAACCTTTTCCGGACGGGAAGTCTTTGGGGTGAGTCTGTCGCGACCACAGATCCTGGACAACCATCTTGTAGCGCGCCTCTCCGCATGCGCAGCATTCCGGGGAGTCCCGCAGAGCCGGCAACACCCCTTGGGCCTTGATCACTTCCGGTTCTAAAAATGATGAAATAATATAAGAGGCGTGTTATGGTAGTACCGGGGTTCATGGACGTGCGTAAAATGTAGTCCCGGACGAGTCTGTCAAAATCTCATGCGAAATCCTGCCTGATACGGAATGGAACATTCCGCTTTTAAGATATTTATGTTTTAATCATATATTTTATGTGTACGTTCTTTCGCCGTCCTTGACCAACCTGAGCATGCTGCTTCACGGCATGAAAAGGAAAAAAAAATAGTCACAAACAATGGAAAGGTATTTAATTGTTTTCAATAAATTTCTTTAGTTAATTCTAATGCAACACTTAGAATACAGAACCAAGAAAATTAAAATATTTTTAAGTACATATGGCTTCTCGAATAGTACGCTGGTCGCGAAATGACATTATACATTAAGTAACGCGATAAATGCTACACACGTAATCACTGGTGATGTATAGGTTTCTTCACATCAGTACGAAATTTTAGGGTGTACATATTGTTGAAAGCTTCTATAGAAGACGATTAAACTGTTCCGAAAGGGATTATTCAGTGTGTGTCATTTTTCTAGAACGCATAAACACATCCAAATCTGACAATATTGTCTCAGTATTTGCAACGTATCAGGATATTTTTTTCCTGCAAACGTGTAATTAGAACATTTCATACCTGTAAATAGTTTGTTTTAATATATAATGCATGTGTTTGTGAACGACATACACGAACCAATTTAAAAACTGAAATGTACATGATTTTTGTATGTGCACTTCTCGACAGAAATATTATTCTGAATGTAAGTACATCTAGTAAACTTGAACAATGTCTATACATTATAAGAACAAAACACTATGTGTATACAAATCGACCACGTTCTGGGAAAATGAGGCGTTATACACGTTCATATCAAATAATTGCAACGGAGTCTATAGAAAATAGTGCCATATGCGAACAGCAAAACCCCGAATCTTTCCAAAGAACTGATCGACTTGTAATGACTTCAACGGAGCTCCATCAAATATTTAGAAACATAATGACAACTATGTGCCTCAACATGGGAAAAGAACTATAGACGAAAGACGAGCATTTCGCCAACACCCTTCAAACTTACTGACTTCAGGCATCTTTTCAAGGGCTTGCGCTTCTACTTCGTTCTTTTTTCTTTGCATTATTTCCATGTTGAGAGACGAGATGTCAAACAGCGATTTAAGGCTCGTTGCCTCGCCCAAAACATTGCCGGATTATGTCTTGCACACGCTGGATCGATCTTACCTCATTAAACAAACGTTATCGCGGTTACTCAGGTGTCCGTGAATTAGTTCTAATTTATAATGCTTGCGACTTACAAGATGTTGTTTATTATGAAGTTTCATGGTGCAATCAATAACCGGAACACATCCTTAATTTTTAACATGCCATCTTACAAATAAAAAAAAATGTTTATGAAAGAAAAGACAATTTAAAAAATAAGATCTTTAAACATAAATACAGTTTCGGTAACTGTGCAAAATAAGCTAATACAAATAGTGATAAAGTAGTGATTAAATGTAAATAATTGTTTTCAATGTTTTTCATAGTTCTTATAACATAAATCGGCAATAGCTTAAAAAATTCTCTCCTTTAAATAACTATGGATTTGGTGGAACATCGAAATAAACAAAGGGAACTAGGAATGGGCGTGAAGGCAACAACGTATCAAAGGAAAGAGGCCTCAAATATTTAAAATAGGACCATTTCCTCTATTGACCTGGTTCTTTGCATAACCAATTACGGTAACCCACGCGCGGTTAAATGCAACTAATAAAACCTTCTTACAAGTGCCGTATTAAAATACCAGACAGATGCTGTCGAAGCCTAACCATTTAATGCCAGAAACAATCAGCTTATCGATAACATCTGTGAGAAATCATTTTAATTAAATTCCATAATATAATTAATTTAATAGCTAAAACGCTTGAGAAAAATAAAAACAAATGAAAATTTCTCGTTTGACACGCGCCATTAAAATACCACATGACGTCATCAGTCACGTTGTCTTGGCTTATGCAAATCGTAATATGTCACTGATATACCGATTATATCATAAAACATTTTATTCACGCATGTCTGTCAGTTTTATGTGCCCCTGTTGCGGCATTTTCTGCAAATTCTTTGTAGCATTAATTTTCCTCTAGTTATTTTAAGCAGAATTAGATGTCAGACAACGTGTTCACCAAACAAGGCAACAACATAGATAACCTATTGCGATGACAACTTCTTAGCTTCAAGGAAAACGCAGAGACGTTACCAAAGAAACATAGAAATGGTACATAACGAACGTCCTAAAGAGCTTATTGTATACTTTGAAATTGTAATACTTTGGGTAATCTAACTTTTGCATAATATATCCGTCGAAAAATATTTATGAAGCCCAGCACTTGTTCTTACAATGGTGTGTATCATGACATTGTGCAATGCACGTGTATTGGTCAATTATGGCTGATCATGTCAATTATGCGATTATGATAAATAATTACATGCAATTTTAACTTAATGACATATTTACTGGATAAATATGTACTACACTGGTGCCAATTGTTAACTAACCTTATTCGTTTGGTCAAACAACGAACATCGACTTCTGTTCCACTCACCTTCGTCACAGATTCTCAGCGTTAGAGCCCCGTCGTCCTTGTACCAGCGTGTCGCCTCCTCGGATATGACAGTGGCTCCTAAATGGTGTATAAAAAGCATGACCCCTCGTGCGAAAACGGGCCTTTGGACATATTCGAGCAGCATGGTAGCTCCAGATTACTTCTACATGCGCATAGGAGTCATAATGTCCGCTAATGAGACCACGAAACCTTGCGTGACTTTATAGCGGACAGGGTTGCCATTGACCAGGCAACGGAAATGGATTTACAACCATTTTCGCACGACGAAAAAATAATTCAATGTATTCTAAAATAACCGTTCTTCTGAAAGGGAACATCTTTTATTTTAATACAAACTACTTCGTTTGCAAGAAATACATTAAATTTGACTCCCAAGGCATCGGCTGTCGTGTGAATAAACACTATGCAATGAATACTCGCAAACTCTTCAGTATTCGATTTAAATGAGTTATTCAATTTTTAATTTGGTCGGTCATATCTTCATTAGAACCAATTTCTGCAAAGAAAACATTCAAGTGTGTGAGCACTGTTGCTTTATCAAACGATTGCTAGTCTGAGTTGCTTGTTAAGTCTAAGTGTTTAAAAAACGGATTATGTTTTTACCTTACTATAAATATAAATTAATGTTTGAAAATGATGTATATCAATATCTCCATATCTCTGTATCATTTTCATGTATGCACTGTCGGTGATTTTGTGAACAATTTTCTAAGAGGGGCGTTTCTTTTTTTTCCATAATATGCACTCCATAGAAATCCACACTATCGCTCCCAGTACATTTCAGAACAAGCACATAAGCTCAGAGAACATAACAAATAATTGCCATAGACATTGACTCATTCGGTGGGATTGTAGACGGGTTGTGAAACACATTTTCTTGACGGAAAATTACATGTAGAATCCACGGGTTAGCGTTTTGAAGAACCCACAACGGATTTAAAATACATAAACACATGTAACGGTGATCATAGGCGTGATTAAAGTCGCGTAAAGGCACCCGTTTGTTGGATAAATGATAAGTAGGGAACTTCCGATCGCTATTTGAGGTAATTATTTAATTTACGCTTTTATCCATCTTACTTAATGTTATTGTAGCATCAAACAAATCTACCTTCAAAAACGACTATACGATGCATTCTGAACACTGACTTAGGGTTTACATTGATAGAGAAAACGTTTTGTACGAAAACTTGAACTTGGTTATGACAAATTTATAGTTCATTACATAGTAAAAGATTCGAGTTTGTTAGTTATAATAGAAACAACATGAAACCAAATGAAATTTCACATCAAACATCTCTCATCGTTATCTTCTAATTGACTCTGTTATTAAAGTGCGTTGTTACCGTTGAACTTGCGCAGTGCCATTCCTACTCTTAGAATATGAAATATAATATGTATTTGCAAAAAGGCAACAATTTGAGCCTCGTTATGGGACAACTGGGCTGAATGAAATTGCGTAGAGTGTAATAACAGATTTTCATGTGCAGTCCGCACAAGTGGATCAGGGACGACACTTTCGCTTTTTTTGTGATTTTTCGTTTAAAGAAAGTTTCTTTCCTAGCGAAAATCCAGTTTAGGCGAAACGTGTCGTCCCAGAGTAGCCTTTGCGACCTGCACATGCTAATCTTGGACGACACTGTACACACATAGATTAAGGCCCAGTTTCCCCAGCAAGAGGCTCATTAGATAAATACGAACCAAGGGATTTGTCTATGATATCGTTATCGCAATCGAAATACCCTTACACAATAAAAAGAATAAATGAGCCAAATTTACTTCAGTGAAACCCCCGCGGCATCAAACTTGTTGAGTGTATTTTGGTGACAAACTGTGAGACGCGCGGCAACGCAGTGGGACATTAGCAGTCGTTGTTTATTAACTTTGATTACAATCTCAAGATGATTAGCAGCGCTTTATGACGCATGAAACGCGCGGAATCCTCAAGTGCGAGTTTGTTTTGCTCAGGAACTTATTTTCTTGAGCGACAATGCCCATAGTGTCTGCAAAGTAATTTTGGCGTACGGCTGATTTAGTACCCTCTTATTGAGGCATGTTTACATGTGGTGGTCTTCTGTTGATATAAAATAGATTTAAACATAAATCTGTTCATATGCAAATATATCAACTATCAACAAGTCGTAAGCATTACGTTAATAAGCATTATTATTGTCTACAAGGTTATGGCGTCATTTATAGGCGGCAAGCTCTAGTTTACATAAAGTGGCACATGATCAAAGCTTGTGATGTGCCTGTGATATTCTGTGAATCAAAATAGTTCTTTGCCATACGTTCGGATTGACTTTTTGCCCCCAAAAAGTTGACTTACATTTTGTGTACTTAAATTGTTTGTTCAATCGGACCGACTTATAGGTTTCATGCGGCCACAAATTGCACACCAATCAGTTGTTCATTATTCGTTGAGTTAAATGACTCAACTACAATGTCTGAAGATGAACGTCAAGTATAATTCAACGTGGATGAAACGGTAACCACTGAAACAGTTAATGCCCAGTCAAATGATATCGTTAAACTTTCAAAAATATGCTTAAACAGTTGCATTTGACAAAAATTTACTCATTTATATCGAGCCAACTCAAATGTCCTCACACATTCCATAAATATTCCATGATTTAAGTTATGATTTTACGGAAAAGGGTCTTTAAAAGCACATGAAGTAAATCTATCTGGAATCAACAAACAGTAAATTATCTTAAGTTATGTAAGAGAACAATACAATGCAAGTTTATCCAGGCTTATGTAATGGGCTCCTTGATGGTATGATGATCACATCATTTAAGAATTACATGTTGGTCATGCGCAGGTTTTCTTTTGAACTAAAGAATATGTTGCAATAACAGCCGTGTTTTACACTTTGAACACAGAAGAGCTACAAGCGTCTTCAAGACGGATATTTGGTTAGAGATTAACCTAAAACAATAAGTAATCTCTAACTCTGTAATACTCGCACTTAATTAAATGCATTTCGAGTATACTATTTGCATTTCGTATCGCTTTTGACAGTGGGACAGTGTGAGAAAAGCGAACGGTTGCATTCTGTGCAGACTATTTTATTTCAAATCTCGTTAACTACCGCAGCGCATTTGCAGAATTCGTAGAGACTTAAGAATGTTCGATTTTTTTTTGTAATACACCATTGAAAGTTCTTCAAGAAAACATGAAAGCGATGAAAGGTGCCTTTTTCGAGTGTTATCTCAGATGACATGTGGGATACGAATTAGTGTGTTCTAGACGAACATTCGGTGTTTAGCGAGGACGTCAAGGATCTCATGATCGAGCTAGATTTGCACGTGCAATATGTTAGCAGAAACTGGTGTCCTGTGGGAGACCCGAGTCCTTTGATGTTCCAGATGTTATACGAGGAACAGGTTACGTCTTGCTGCAACGATCTTTGCAAATAAGAGCGCAATGATTCCGTGGACGTCAGAAGATTCACATCTTAATAAACAGGACTGTATGCATGTTTCGCTATTTCAATACCCGTCACATAGGGCATTGGCATATTTTTTTTGTAAGTATAAACAAGTGTAGTGTTCGCCTAAACACCGTGTATAACTTGAAAACAATCTTATATGGACTGATATCAGGACACAAGCACACCATTCGATGTGCCACGAACGTGATTCCTTCCAATTCCTCATGACGCATGACCCAATCACATGCCATGTCAGATCGGGTCGTCCCTCCCAAGCGTCACGTGATAATTCTAACTTACTTCGTTTAAACAACAATATACTGTCATCTATCTACTTAGCGTTGAACGATAGGGTATAATACATCGCGCCAAGCCTTTAGATGCTACTGGCACTGTGGTGGTGTTACATTACCGTATCTAATATATCACCCTAATTGGCCATAAAGACACGTGAAGGTATACGTTTTTTCGCTTACTTTTTTTGTAGACTTTTGTTCTTTCTTCATGTATAAAACACGAACTGAGGTCCAAATTTTACTTTTTGGACAAGAAAATGGACATTACAGGCAGAAATGTTGTTTTATAGTACTTTTATAAATCGGGGCCAGAAAAATAGTGCGTTATATTAATGATTGTGTCACGGATTGTTCATGTAATATATTATTGTGTATGATGGTTTTAAGTGTTCATGTTCTTTAGGCTGTGAATTGTCAAGAAACAAGAATTATGGCGATAGTTCTTGGTAAAAAAAAATGATTACCGGCTCGTTTGTCTGTGTCTTTTTTTATTCACACGTAAATCAATAGTCATTGTGTTATTATTTTCTAACACAAACAAAAACTCAGGCGCACAACTGAAATCTTCTGGTCTTACACTTATGCTTTTATAGTTTTAAAACTGACCTTTACGATCTACATGCAGAACAATTTAATTTTGGAATAAAATCATTAAGTAGGTGTTTTCATTTAATCTTACATTTTCAGTATTTATATTTAAGAGATATATTTAATAATGCTAGTGCATGATAATGTAGTTTAGAATGAATGTAACATATACAAGCACAACAACTAAAATACAGTGGGAATGGTTTGCGATCAAAACATTTATTTGATTCTATGTATATATTTATACTGAAAATGTAACATAGCAAATATTGAGGTCATGTGACAAACATAATCGTTGCATTATCAAGCAATAGTTGTGGCGATCGGAAAATAAGTCATTGACGGTTATTTATTTGACAAAGGTATCTTTATATCCTTATGCAGATGCAGATAACGTAGCAAGTGACTTTACATGTAATTAAAGGGATATCTACCACGGAACAGTTCATACCAATTGTCAGATACAATTGTATAACATGCATTTTACGGTTTATTGTTAACGGGTCATAAAATGGATTTATATTTAATGCAAGGCAGGGCATATTTGAAGCAGATGAGGTCTCTCGAATTACCTCTTGTGATTCGTTATATTTTAAACAATTATTGGACAGCGCGGGAGAATCAACATGGATAAGACAATATAGTATTAATAATAAGGGTTGAACAATATCGTGGGTTGTAGTCTGGGAATGTTTCTCTTTCTTTGTTTTCTGGGAAAATCCTCAACTCGTGGGCATTGCGCAGGGTTCGAAAGACTTTTGTAACTTTACATGTACACACACATTTTTACAACCAGAGTGACATTTATTGGGATATCAGCGCGACCATTTTTGCTGAGCAATACGTAAACAATCAAAACAACGTGTGCGTGAGCTAAATGCTTCTGACAATTTCTATTTATGACTTCACTCACCGGAAGATGACGCAGCCGGTACCCGGCGCGGTCCAGTTGACCTTGATCTTGTTCTTCTTGTCCAGGTAGTGATGAGTAATAACGGTTTGGTTGCAGTTCTCGGCCTTTTTGACGTGGTCAGTTGGAACCTGAAATATAGTACATTAAAATATGTCACCTGAAATATCATCATTGGTATTTACATCATCGTTACCAGAATGATAATCATCAGTTTCAGTAGTAGCAGTTTCATCATCATTATCATGTATATTATCATCATCAGGCAGACAAATATCAACATCTATAACGATACCAATCTAAACACCATCGCCACCATCGTTGAGATCTATATAATAATCGATATTAGCATTTACAAAATTATAAGCTTCATAACAATCTTCGTTAATATCAACAACTTTGTAATTAGAAGTCCCATCAGAATCACCCTTTTAGCATCATCATCGTTATCATTATATGTACCCACAACTTTAATGCCATGGTTTCTTAAAAGTATTACATCAACGCGTCTTTCACATCCACAAGAAGATCACCATCACGATATCATCATGATAATCTAAATCGGCCTGTCTAGCATCTTCTATTATAATGTATTATATCTACAATAAGACATGCTCAGTGGGATGCTTGTATCATCACATACAGGGAAAATTATGAATAACCATCATTTCGACGACACTCACACCATAATACATTTGTGCAATTTTACAGTTTTATAATGAGTTTCCATGATGTAAACTCAATATAATTAACTAGCAGGCAATGTTTTATTTGCGTCTATGAAACGATATGAATCTCTTCATTTTAAAAATATAGTATTTATAAGCAATGTAATGAGTATATCACGAATCACAGCGGTATATTCTGGAGATAAAAGTTATACCGGCAACACGAACATAATTAAGCCGATCGTAATAAATGATTCGGAAATAACTCACATAATGATTAATGAATTATATCTAATCCGTCTCGACTATAATTTAGTGCGCCTTCTTGCAGGCTAGATAAAGTCGTTGGTTTGAAAGTACAGCGTTAATTAATTTCATTCACAATTTAATGTCTTTGCTGCATTTCCGAATTCGTTGCATTTATATGTGCAGGCAATTATGATTTTGAAAGAGTATTGATAAGTGTGAAACGGTTAATTTATTGCTAGAACAAATTATGTTTACATGTTATTACATTTTTGTTGATCGCAATAATTTTACGTTATTTGTAAATCAGAGGTTCTAGAAGAACAGATGTAAAATGTTACATTTGTGTTTAATGATTCTGATTAAATACAGCTTACGAGACGACACAATCGTCTTAGTATTTGTTTTAAACATTACCAATTGTGACGAACCCAAACAGGATTTTCCCAATCGGTAATTATCGTAAATTTAATCAAATGAAGATCAAAATATGATTTGTTTCTGTGTATGGAAAGAATGCACATGCATACATATAAAACAATAAGAACATTTGCGTCTATTTATTCACGAAGGGTTTACGACAATCGAACTGGCACTACTTTTAAAGGAATAATGTAATTAATTGCGATTCACGGATTTAACCGCTTCTCCTTTAACATTACAAAGACTATCTTTTTCAAGTCACCTATGTCTGAGACGATGTAATTACTCGTAATTCATTGACAGATAATAGGTCTGGCGAGTGTTCAATGTCGGAAATAGAAGGAAATACCTTACCACTTGAGTTATCTTGATTGAAAAACATAACAAAATAATGCAATCTACGTTCATTTATAAAAGAAGTGGATGTTATCCTAAAAGATAGGCAAAATTAGACAGGTGTTCACTTTTTAAATGAGGTGTCATTAAAACAGATTTATTATTTCTGAAATTTAATATTATGCATTCGTTGGTTAAAAATAATTTAAAAAAAAAACAGACTAGGTTAATATGAATGACTCAAATTTTAAAGAGACCAAGGTTTCTTCGTGCATTGGCACCTGTTGGTTTAGTTATTTGTATTATTTAGATGATCGACAAGCAAACAAACAGTTTCGTGTTATTAACAAGTCTTATCAGAAAATCAAAGCGCTGAGTGAATAGAGAGTGACACAATCTTTTATTCCGTTTCTCCTATGAATTGCTAAATGATCAAATACGCGGAAATCGAACGCATTAGAACAAACACTGACAATAAATATGTACAATGTATATTAAAGATAATGTAACCTTTTTAAAGATTAATGATCCATTAAGATTTTATTGAACGCGTTTAGCAATTGTGTTAGTGTAATGAAATCCTTTGCGGGCCTACTAAAGACTTACATTGTATCTATAAAGAATTGCATGCTAGTAATACAATCACACTATACCTCAAACTTCCTAGCGGTCTGTGACTCGTCAGTGCTCTCTTCCGGTGAGGCTATCAGCATTATCCTGAGCAATCCATCCGTCTTTTGTTTGTGAGAAATAGAAATAAAATATAATTAAAATCCAAGAACCATCCAACCGTTTTTAACGACTTTTTAGATAAAGCATTATTAGTGCGTTGTCTATATTCTGAATCACAGAGTTTTTACTAAATGATGTAGAGATGAAAAAATGAAGTGTTCGGACAAGAAAATCTGTCTCTGTCATACTACATGATATGCGAACGTGTTTAACTCGCATCGAAACGCATATTTCTCTCATATATTTCAAATATGCTGTTAATTGCCATGAAATCAAAAATTCAAATACTATATGAGTTAGAACCGTTCATATGACAGCTAACCGAGGAATAGAACCACTCTCGTTGATAATAAATGAGTTGAAAGGCCTATATTGTTTTTGTGTTTTTTTTATCAGTGACACACTCTAGAATACCGACGAACAATCTTAGACTATTAACAACAAATTAATGAAATGTGTTTTGAGTTTACGATAATCTGTTTACAACTGAAGGCGCAAACTGCACTCATTCCCGTGTCCTGATTCTTGCCCAGCTCCACGAAGTACACGATTTGTCTTATCCTTTAGAATTCACAGACAAAAGCCTTATATCAAATATTGCAAGCCAAAATAAACTTCATACACAAAATATACTCAACGACCATCCAGTGCAGTGGATGTTGTTCAAACAGTGCCTACGAGCTTACGCACAGTGTATTCACTTAAACCAAAGGGATTGGAGTAACTTCTTTTAGCCCGGGTTTGAAATGCATAGTTTACAATTAAATGTGAAAGCTCGTTTTTTACAACTGCAAATTATGTTATTTGAATTCTGACATTCTTTGAATTACTGGCTGTATACACAGATAACCCCGAGTTTTGGGAGAATGTTTTTCAACAACCCAACCATTGTCGCACAGGCTGTCATATTCACATTTGGAACATCTTAACATAGATCGTAAGTTTGTTCAGTATAAATGATACGCGGTGCTTTTGTTGCCTTCTTTCAGTTACTTTGCACTTGAAAATTTCAAATTGTGAAAATACTTTGAACTGTAAATACGAAGTGCTGCTATATAAAGTCTAGTTTTTGTCCGATATTGAAGCGTCATCGCGATGGGTGGCGGAGAACATTTTTTATCTATTTTTAGACTTTGCGGACGTCATTACAGTGGTGCGCGATTGTCCGCTCCATAAAGGTACCGGTTCAACAAGCAAATGACGTTGATGCGTATGTAAACATTTAAATCATTGTGGACACTGTGATTATAATTTTAAAGCGAAAATCACGTCCGATTTAAGTAAATAATCTTAAAGTCTTCGACACCAAAACATGTTCGATGCCTGACATACAAATAGTAAAATAAATCTCGTTCGGCATATATCTTTTTAATTATGTATACATGTACTTCAATAATGTTTCGTATTATATCGATTTACGGCTATTCGAGACCTACTACGTTCTCTTCAAGTGAAAAAAACATGTAAATAACGTCTCTATTGAATCGTCAAGATCATTTTGAGCAAATTAAGACCAAAGTCTTCAAATTCTATGCATTCGTCACCACCCAAATCAAACCGAGTGACATAAAAAGAATCATGGTAAACGTTTTCATTTCTGTACAATCAACATGTAAGGAATTTTATGGCACTGCTACATAAAATATTTGTATATTTATATAAAACAGAAACATAAATATTACAATACGATATATAAACACGGCACATAAGGGAATATTAGGGGTTTCGGTGTGAGATATCAGGTTAAAATAGTCATACAAGTAAATTTATATTAAACGTATAAAGATGGTGTCGATGATGTTAATAATAAAATCCAGAAGAATAAAATGTATTTAAAAACAAAATGAGTATTACACCTTAAACTGACGACAACGCAGTGTGGCCATGAGCTACCCTGTAGGCTATAAAGTCACGCAGGTTTCATGGTCTCATTAGCGGACATGGTAGCTCCAGACCAGACTAAGCTGGTGGCATAAGGAATAAGACAAATGTGTACATGAAGCGGGTAATTTCATCGATGACAGTTCGTCGTGTTACAAAGAATGTCACACCATATCGCGTTACCGCAATATCATTAACATGGGGGATATTTGAATAATAAACACCGTTTATTCTCTTGCAAAACACTACTGATTGAAATGTCGATACATTTCAGAGGGACGATTGAGAAATCATTACTGAAAATGGATATGATATGATACACTGATAAGAGACTGTCGATGACGGCGGTTTCGTGCCTTAAGTGGCCAACATGTATGATGAAAAGACTTCGAGTAGGTATGATAGAGTACGTTGACTTGCATGTCATATTCAGTCAAGGATTACACAATTGGCAGAGAAGGCAACTTCCTATGGGCCCCGCGACTTTTATGGGTCCCATAAGACCGAGACGAAAGAATTAAATACGTTAATATACAGACAACAGTTGTTTATTTCTTAAATTCTTAATCTAATAATTATAATGTCGTATTGGTATCAAGTTATTATAATGACATTTTAAACCTATAAAAAGGACATAGTCACATTTTATGTCTTGCCAGCCTTGGCACTGGCAGGCTAATTCAAACGAGTGAAATCGACTGGGCATTGGTGTTCTAGTAGGCACTAGGCCGACTAGGGGCCTGTGGCGTGGATCCCAAAAGTTCCACTCCCTATGGGCCTCCACGGTGCTTATCCGGCACTGATAATATTTTAGGAGTTTCAGTGTAATTTTCACCTACATGGAACACGTCGTAAATTTTTCATGTACTATGTGTGCATTCCAATAGTTTTAATGTTTAATATATATATATATAATCAAAGTATCTGAAAGCAGATATGTTAACCTTAGTTAAACATGATACTGATAACCGTTGTATTTTTATTCAATCACTTAAAAGAGTTAAACTATGTACAATGTGATGTGTTCAATTACATCTTCACTGTATACACGTTGCTAATAGAGTTCTATATAGTGATTATTCATATTTACCATAGATCTAATTGTGAACTTATCTATAACTTCAGGTAGGAATATCGTGGTATTTTACAAGTTTTCAAGCACTTATTAGATGAGGCAGCAGTTGATGTTAAACTATTTCAAACAGTATTTAAGGATTGCGCTTTAAAATGCTTTCGTGGAGTATGTTCAATATATGCAATTAACTAGACAACGCTGTCTTGTGTAAGACACTCCTGTTGTTACGACTGGTTATTACATTATAACGTAATATAGTCGAGCGATCCTTCGATACAGACATCATTTATATTTTAAAACTAAGTATGTAAGAAGTGGTTGGTATGATAATATTTTTTACATAGCTTGCAAAAGGAATATGCGAAATAATAGGAATTACTGTATTAACAATACGTATCATGTACTTGTGAGTATCCGTTATTAATTATGTTCAAGTATTCCGTGAATTTCGTTCACCACGCAATTATCGATGAACATCTCAACGCTTGTGCTAAACGTGAAACAACAATTGTCAGTCTGATCTATATACCATATTCTATAACTTTTCTTATGGCACGATATAACAATTATCTCCAGTGATGCAATTAAAATCCCGTAACAAGAGGCCCAACACATGCCTTTATTGTATATACAATATTTTTGATAAGCGGTACTAGATTAATTTAACAAACATTTTAACTTACTTAAACGTCGTGTATATTGTCATGAAAATAAACAATATGGCGTCATTGTGCTGATACCATAACCCGGAAATGCTGATATACAGTGAATTTACTCTGCGTTTTTTCGACACTTTCTGCTTTTATGATATTTTTGTTTAAATAAAGTCTCTTCTTAGCGAAAATCCAGTTGAAGCGGAAAGTGTCGTCCCTGAGTAGCCTGTGCGCACTGCACAGGCTAATCTGGGACGGCACTTAACGCACATGCAGTAAACTCCCTTTTCTCAGAGCACGACCCATATCCTATACAGACCTCCAAAACGAGGTAGCCATTTTATGAATAGGTAGGCAATGTCATTGGTGATTAATATCCCGGTTTTTTAACTGGAGGGTGATTGATAATAAAGTCGGTCAGGTAAGCGGATATCAAGTGAATAGACGTCGAAAGTTTTTGTGAAATCCGCAAACACTAAGCGTGTCGGTTTCACACAGCGTTGTCCACATGCTGCGATTTGCGCATTATGTATGCATCACCTTGTTGGTTTTGCACTTGATGTTGGCATGTCGGAGTTTTCGTTTCGTTAAACGTGTTTCTTTTAAGCACGTGATTATATCATTATGTCAAACATGACCTTATTTTGAAAAGCGTTTTGAGGAAAGTGTTGAGAAAACTCCTAATTTTCTCCAAACGGACAAATGCGACGCATACGCAACTGGGAAAACTGTTTTGTACAAAAATGGGAAAAACAGTTACTAAAGACCATTTATTTCACTTATTATCATAAAGAATCCATTGTGTTTACATAACACCGGACTATTTCTGAAACGGCCGACGTACAGCTTTATAAGTTGAGTTTGATACTTGAAACGGAAATAAACATTTAATGCTAGATATAATCCTTTATAAATGACCCGTGAAAACGCGCCTATTTTATGCTTAATTAATATCTATACATATTTTGTAATGATTAAAATCCACACTTTAATGGGACTTCTTTACAAAACGATTTTTACGACCTAACAACACCGGATGTCTAGTATCCCTCCGCGCCAAATAAAGCGATTTCCCTCCGCAGACGAACATTTAAGTCACATTTTCAAACAAGCATTTATATAGACGGATCTTTTTAAACACACGCAATTCACAAAATTTAATGATCCAAAAGGATTAGGATGGTTTAAAAGTCCGTGGTTTATGAATGTATTACTTCAATCATGCAAGGTTTCTCTGGGAGAACTTTATTGCGCCGGGGATCGTATGAACATCAATGTTTGCTGTTAAAATCCATATTTCAGTTTGAGCTTTTACGTGTTATAAATGATAAAATTAATATGTTCACCAACATTACTAGTACTGAAGAGACTGTGTACTTAATCTGTTAAACACCCTGTCAATGCAGACATTTTTATTCTGACAAGAAACATTATTATACAAAACTTGCTAAAAGTTAATTATACTACTCTTTATGTTCGCAAACTATTACAAATTATGTGCATTTTATAGATATATACATTTTTGTTCATTGCGCGTTGTAAGGATAATAATTTGTTTCACTTTCAATAAAATACTTAAATAATGAAATATACTGCTAATAAATGACGACAAGTAATTGCCATGCACCTATGTAAAGATCGTGACTAATCCTTTACAATATTGATTCGAGGATGCTGTGTAAATAAATGTGTGGTATGTTGCTGTTTTTGAGATTAACCTCTATTCTTTTTTCAACAAGACACAACAAAAGTCTCAACAAAGTAGGGGAGAAGCGCGTACATGTCGAATCTTTCGCACCCTGTCAAAAATCAATGGCGTACATTAGTTCATAATTGTCCGTAGAATAACAACGTTTTGTGCGGCAATGATAGAACAAGATGCTTTGTTGTTTATTTCTCATCAGAAGTCAAACAATCTTTCATCAAGGGACCCGGTTAAAATCCAACATAAAGAGGCTTTTGAGGTAGCTTAGGGTAGTTTTAGATCGTGTAGCGTGAAATTGGATGTAGGTGGTATAATAGCTTCACGAGAGAACATTTATAGTTACAGGGTACATATATTATAAGTCTTCGTACATGGTACTCTTAATCTAATTGTCTAAACGATAGGTTAAACAAATAATCAAGCTACAGGAAAGTGTTTTCCACATACGAAAGAAATAATCAAGATCTTTAAGTATCGAGTCCATTACTAAGAAAGGTAATTGGCAATCATCATGTCCAAAATTTTAAACGGGGAGTCCGAAGCATCTGATGTTTTATTGTACACAATCTCTTCCCACAAGTAAATCAATGTTCATGGCAGGATATTGGGTTATTTAACCACAAATCGGCTTACCAACCGCAATAATATTCATTTTAACTCCTCACCATTTTCAAGCATGTGAATACATTTGTGTTTAACTACATATTTGCTGTGATATATATTTGTGCTGTCTTTCTCAACACTGTCTGTCGATTTTGTGTTTTATGCACGAATTGCAGAAAATGTTTCTTAAAGAGATACTACATGTGTTCGTGTATCAAAACCAAAAGCACCATTTTACTTATAAAATTGATTTAATTAACTAATCATTATATATTATAGAATGTATTTCATTAAGAAATTGTATGTGATAACACATGAACACAGGTTTTTCAATGGTTTATTACTTAACTGGCTTTCGTAAATAGATTGATTAACAAAAACGACACTCCCACCTTAATCGTTGAAACCTTTCCTCTGTTGTATAGGGTTATAAAGCACTGCTTCCAATAAATTGAATTCAATCATAAGTACAGATAAGTACACAATGTTAAAAAGTGTTTATAATAAAAAGCCATTAAAAGCTGTGGTATACCGTACGGATGTGACTGTATTTATTCATGTGAAATCATCAAAGACTGCCTCTGTTGTGTACAATCAATAACAGGACATTTAGTGCTACAACGTTGACGTTATTTTCGGTTCAATACACGTTATACAAACTTATATTGCAGCTTTTGCGTGGAGTGTATATTAAGTTAGTAATAGTACATGCTGCGTGGTATGTGAAAAAAATGTAAACGATATTGAATCTGAAATTGTTTGGCTGCATAAATAACCACGGTTGATTAATATAAATAAAGGCCGTTTGTGTATTTGGATCGGTGGGGTCCATTTGTTGCTGAATTCGAGAGACATCTGGTCTAGACTACGTAATAAGTCCAGATTTCTAACTAATCTTTACTAATAACATATTCTAGTCCTGCAGTGTTCTAAGTAATGCGATACCTGTCAGCATGAGAGACTATTACACGCGATATTGAATAAGACCTTGTTGCCAGCGATTATGTCATTTGCTGGTTTTTGTTTTCAATTTGAAATTTATTCACGCGTTCAAAAGGCCAAAATAACGTTCCTTGCGTAACAAGGTTGCCGACTTGGTGGCAGCAATCACAATTACACATGACTGTCAAAAAGTCTATACACGTACATAAATGTAATAGCTGTACTTCAAAATTCTGTTTTGCACCAACACACGAAGCAAATGTCATTCAGTATGTCGATATTGATGACGTATCCGCCGCGAGTTGCTTTTAATAAGTGTTACCATGTTATAATGCGGATACAGTTTGAATTAAGTTAATTTAATGCAAACACATTTGCGTGATTGAGTCAATTTTTATTTTCCAAATACGAATTCTCATCGATTTTCTGTAATTGTGCCTACCCGTGTGGTGGCAAAACGGAGTTTCACAAAGAACGTCTTTTCTTTCAGAAGACAAGCAGAACATTTAAATCGCAACGACAGTTAAAATTGACTCTGACAATAAACGTTATTGCAATTTTTAAGATTTCATGGTAATAATAAAACTAATTTGATGTCTATTATACGATGACACCTGTTATATTGATAAAAAACAGATCATACCATTTTTGTTTACCACGTCTTGTAGATTACTACTACAATAATGTACTGAAATCTGCCAATAAATGTTTAAAATTACTACTTAAAGAATACATTAACTACTACTTGTGTGCCAACTAATATCACCATAATGCAATACTTTGTTTCGAAAGTTTGTGAAAAAAACATATAACTTGATAATTTTATAAACACTCATGGAGATTAAATATAATATAGAAAATGGAGAAACGTCAAGGTTTCAGAACTGTCTTAAAACAAGAATGTTTCATAAATGTAAACATCAAAGACGTTTTATTAAGTGTCCATGAAATGCATGTCTCCACCAGACCACATGTTATAAACGGAAAAAAAACATAGAGAGTGCGTTTTTGTTGTTAAAACTTAAGAGTATTTACATCGCTCGACAAACGAACGACCTCGGCCCGTATTAACCCAAAATATGCTTTGACTTAAATCGAAGAATGAAGTATATTCTTTAAATTGGAATATTTAAGACTTGTTTTAACATTGAGAACAATTTGGCATTAACTGCTTTTAACTACATCATTCTTCATGTAGAACATTTTGTTAAGGACATTATCACCATTGGTAGCCTGTATATATATTCAAACGCTGGAGATATTTTTCTTGGATATAAGTCTATTCCTTTTTCTTAAACTAAGAATGGGTTGGCGAATACGGGCCCTAGTACTATCAGATTGTTAACCCACGAACGTTGTCTTATCTATGACAAACCGCCTTGATGATTGAGCTTAAGATATTTTTTATAATAGACTCATTTGTTGCAAACCAATAAAACATAAATGAGCCAATACTTGTTTTAACAAGCGGACGCGAAGATCATGGATATAAAAGATAGGATAAAAAAAGAAACTGAGTCAATGGTAAATGGGACAAATGGAAGTATTTTATTTGTAAATAGTTTATGACAATCTTCAGACCGAGATAGGGAGGGGTTTTACGTGCCAGTTTGAAATGCATGGTGTTACTTAGCAACCGAATCTTCACGGGAACGGAGTCAACAAATGCCAGTAAGCGAATACAAAAAATGTATTAGTTTACAATACGTTCAGTGTTTACGAGTGGTCTGCTTGTCAAATGATTGTAAGCAAAGTATAATTATATCATCAATAATTATATTATCAATAGCTTAACATATTTTAGAATTTTGATAAGTAAATCCTTTGTTACATAAAATACATATTGCAATATGTACATCCCATAGTACAATCGTGTAACTGCAGGCATGCAAACGAGGTACAGGAATTTATTATTCAGTCGAATAAATAAACAAAAACATTACGAAAACGGAAGTCAAAGATTGTCTACATCAATCACAAAATGTACATAGTACGACTTATACCCGTGGTAAAAGGACAAAATTGTTTTCGGCTCGTCTTATCTGTGGTTTATGGGTCATCTAGTATCAAAACCTTAAACATCTAATAATGTTTGATTTCATGCCATATTGATGGTTTTGCAGTGTTTGTTTTTGTGTCAATCAGCTACAGAAACTAATTTACGAACGGTAATTTATTTTACAGATAACATGTAGATTATTAAACCCAAACCTGAAAAGCGCCCCGACGAGCGAAACCCCCAGATTTATTGGCTATTTGAGGAGGATTAAGCTAGGTCTGATCAGCGCCGAAGAGCAGGGATAATTACGACATTTGTGAAGAGACAAGAGCCATTGGGTGAATAGTTTATTGTCACAATGTGCCACAAATCTACATGGTATTATCTTCCAACAACGGGACATCAGAGACGGGGTAAAGCAGCAACAATGTAAGGAATGACGATGACCGGGGAATTCGGTGTAACTTGTCAGCATATTTGGAGCTTAAGTCTGTGTTGCATAATTCATGTCGAATGTGTTTACTCGTATATTCCTTCGAATAACTATACAACAATAATATGTATCATATTATGATAAGCAGCGCATTAGCGTTGCCAGATTATATAAGTGTTTCTTTTCAAGAGAGCAGACGTAACCGAACGCCTCTGGCGCCGAGGTGTGCAAAGTTACATTTTCTCGTCTCTACGTTCTTTTCCAAGTCAGCATCAATACAACATTTAGTTAGCAAATAAATAATTACCAGTGTTTATTTCGTGTTTTACATAGACAAACAACCGCGCATACACCTGCTGAGTGACAGGAAAACAGGCTGCAATAACTTTAAACTTACGCATTCATGATTGATGTTATTATTTTCTTCTTTTAAAGTGCGTTTTTTATTGCTTTAAACCAACAATACGATAACCCAGTGTGTGTGTCTCACTCATTGCGAAACATTCGTTGCATTGTTTGCAGCTTTCCAGAATGATGCGCGTTCAGATCATCGCCGGAAGATTCTTAAANTATTATGATAAGCAGCGCATTAGCGTCGCCAGATTATATAAGTGTTTCTTTACAAGAGAGCAGACGTAAACGAACGCCTCTGGCGCCGAGGTGTGCAAAGTTACATTTTCTCGTCTCTGCGTTCTTATCCAAGTCAGCATCAATACAACATTTAGTTAGCAAATAAATAATTACCAGTGTTTATTTCGTGTTTTACATAGACAAACAACCGCGCATACACCTGCTGAGTGACAGGAAAACAGGCTGCAATGACTTTAAACTTGCGCATTCATGATTGATGTTATTGTTTTCTGCTTTTAAACTGCGTTTTTTATTGCTTTAAACCAACAATACGATAACCCAGTTTGTGTGTCTCACTCATTGCGAAACATTCGTTGCATTGTTTGCAGCTCTCTAGAATGATGCGCGTTTAGATCATCGCCGGAAGATTCTTAAAATTCAATGAGAAATAAAGTCATAAAATTGGGGGATTAGCAAGATGGGAAGGTGGTGATATCTTTCACTTAGAAACATCAGAAGTAGGAGATCTCGATACAAATTTACAAATGGAAGCGACTATTACAGTGTATAACAACAGCTGTATATCACATATCAAAGACGCTTTGGACATTTAAACGCTTTTCAGATTCGCTAAAGGCATGAAACTGACAGTATTACAGAAAGCGAAGAGCTCTAAAAAAAACAACGAAATATTCAAATTTTTAAACCGTTTGTAACGGTTAAAACAGTAGCGCCATTATTTAATGGTTTTAACTATCTAGTATCGCGCATAATAAGACGTGATTGATATTTATTTTATTTTCGAATGTAACATAACCTCGCGTCTCGACCAAACCGATAAATAAAAGAAACAAACGAGATAATGAAGTTTTTTGACTGATTATTTCTTCTTTGACATACCTTAGTTTTTGTGCATACGTGTTAAATTACATGACAATAAAGATGCATCTCACGTTTGTTAAAATAATTAGATGACTGGTTGCAATTTGCGCAAATGAATTGAACTAAGATTTGTTGTTCTTGTTAAAAACAACATAATACTTTATGAACTAAATCTACTAGTACTAACCGTGACTTGGATATCAAATGTATCGAGAAATATGTAAACCTTGTATGTACGCATTTAGTTGAACAAACAATAAGTTTCAAATCATTGAAATAAAAGATGGGATAAAAAAGAACCTGAGTCACTGGTAAATGGAACCAATAGAAGTATTTTATTTGGAAATAGTTGGTGACGATCTTCAGACCGAGATAGGGAGAGGTCTCACGTGCCAGTGTGAAACGCATGGTGTTACTTAGCAATCGAATCTTCACAAGAACGGAGTCAACAAATGCCAGTTAGTTCATATAAAACACAATTATTAGCTTACAATACGTTCAGTTTTTACGACTAGTCCGCTAGTCAAATGTGTGTAAGGAAAGTATAATTATATGATCAACATCGCACCATATTTTAGAATTCTAAGATGGTAAACACGTGTTTTCAAAACTTTTGTTATGTAAAAACCATATCGCGATATATACATCCCATAATACAAACGTGTATCTGCAGGCATGCAAACGAGGTACAGGAATGTATGATTTAGTCAAATAAATAAACACAACCCCGACAAAAAAAGTAAGTCATAGATCGTCTACATCAATCACAAAATGTACATCAATAGTATGACTAATACCCGTGGTAAAAGGACACAATTGTTTGCCGCTCGCCTTATCTGTGCTTTGTGGGTCATCTACTTTCTAAATCTTGAAAATCTAATAATGTTTGATTTCATGCGATATTAATGGTTTTGCAGTGTTTGTTTTGTGTCAATCAAGTACTGAAACAAGTGAAACAAATGTAATTTATTTAACAGATAGAATGTAGATTGTTAAACCCAAACCTGAAAAACGCACTGACGAGCGAAACCCCCAGATTTATGGGCTATTTGAGGAGGATTAAGCCAGGTCTGATCTGCGCCCCGAAGAGCATGGAAAATTACGACATTGGTGAAGAGACAAGAGCCCTTTGGTGTATAGTTTATTTTCACAATGTGCCACAAATCTACATGGTATTATCTTCCAACAACGGGACATCAGAGACGGCGTTTAGCAGCAACAATGTAAGGAATGACGATGACCGAGGAGAGAGGTTCAACTTGTCAGCATGTTCGGAACTTAAGTCTGTATTGCATATTTTTGTCAAATAGGTTTACTCGAATACTATAGAACAATAATAAGTATCGTATTCTGATAAGCAGCGCATTAGCGTTTTCAGATTATGTAAGTGTTTCTTTACAAGAGAGCAGACGTAACCGGACGCTTCTGGCGCCGAGGTGTGCCGAGTAACATTTTCTCGTCTGCGTTTTTTCCAAGTCAGATTCAATACAGCACTTAGTTGCAAATTAATAATTTTCTGTGTTGTTTCGTGTTTAACACAGACAAACAACCGCGCATACACTTGCTGAGTGACAGGGAACATGCTGCAACCACTTTTAACATGCGCATTCATGATGTTGGTACTTTTCTGCTTTTAAAGTGCGTGTTTCATTGCTTAAAAAACCAGCATTACGATAACCGAGTTTCGGTGTATCACTCATTGGGAAACATTCGTAGTATTGCGTGCAGCTCACCAGAATGATGCGCGTTCAAAACATCGCCGGACGAGTCTTCAAATTGAATGAGAAATAAAGTCATAAAATTGGAGATTTGCAAGATAGTGAGGTGGTGATATATTTCACTTAGAAACATCAGAAGTGGGAGATCTCTAAACAAATTTACAAATGAAAGCGACTATAGCAGTGTATAACAACAGCTGTATATCACACATCAAAGACGCTTTGAACATTTAAACGCTTTTCAGACTCGCTGAAGGCCTGAAACTGACAGTATTACAGCACGTGAAGAGCTCAACAAAACACTACGCCGTATTCAAAATTTGAAACATAGTCGGCTTAAAACAGTAACGCCATTCTTTGATGGTATTAACTACCTAATATTGCGCATAATAAGTCGTGATTGATAGGTTTCATTTTATTTTCAAAAGTAGTTTAAAATCACGTCGCGACCAAACCGATAAATAATATAAACAAAGGAGATAAATATGATTTTTGACTGATGATTTCTTCTTTGACACAACTTAGTTTTTGTGCGTATGTGTTAAATTACATGAAGAAATGAAAAACATGAACACCAGATTTGATTAAATAATAAGATGACTGGTTGCCAATAACACAACTGAATTGCAATGAGATTGTATGTGAATGTTTAAACCAACAGCCTGCTTTATGAACTAAATCAGCTAGTACTAACCGTGGCATGGAGATCAGATGAATCGAGAAAATATGCATATGTTGCATGTATGCATTTAGTTGTACAAACACAAAGTGCAGTCATTAGCACTCAGCCAAGTATCAAGTTACCAAATAAATTTAATAAAATCAAATTAAAATTCCATCTATATAGATAGATATATGAATAATGTATTTGGAACAGTAAACGACGGGACACGTATTTTTTGTATGCTCGCATCTCCTGTCAAATTCCAACCCGACACAATACCATGTGAGGTATAAATAAAGCGCTAGACATTCGGCAAAGAGATTTGACCATAAAGACCTCGTGAAGAGGCCGGCAGGACCTGGAAATAAACTCTGATCATCATCACCGGCAAAGATATTTGATTTAAGTTTTACATATGAACCTGTCATCGTACAATTGGAAATCTCGTACAATGCATTTTAATAAAGGCAACACACGATAGAACATGATATTTGATCAGGACGAGGGAGTTGATGTATTAATGGAGGGAAGAAAAGTGGCCTACTAAATTTACTATAGCTAGCAACAATGCCTGGTATTTGTACGTAAACGGGGGATGTTTGCTTTCTATAAAGTAATTAACGTAAAAGGCATGTTTAAACAATAATAACCAATAATTGAGAAAATGTAAATTTTCTTTCCAGATTTGGACCACACCTTTTGAGCTGTACAATAAAATATATCAGATCGGGTGTTTATGTTCAGGTGAAAACGTTTTAGATCTTGGCTTTGGGTCGTTTAAGGGCACGTTGGCCATGTCAATAAATAGGGTTGACCGGTTACAATCAATTGTACTCGTATTACAAACAACTTTGGGTAAGGAAGTCAATCATTAAACACTGAACGCTACAACTTATATGTTGCGATGTGTTTTACATGTATTTAAGGCAATTGCATTTTAGGCCCAAAAACATTTCCCTGTTGGTATTGGTGATAACCGTTTTAGTGGAATATATATA
>VMBQ01000746.1:0-86986 GCA_007657795.1 Dreissena rostriformis | reverse complement strand
TTCCATTTTTGTGTTAAAATAGTAAAAAAAATGACGTTTTTTTGGGTGACATAAAAATTATAAAAATTAAAATTTCTTAAAATTTAACTTGTGTTCTCCATTTTTTGGTAGTTTGTGGTTTAATTAAATGGTATATGATATATATTAGCTAATATAATATCTACATGTTGCCAATTTCATAGGTTATTAATCATTTGTATGCAATTAGATATTTTTCAGTTTTAATGAAAAAGTACATGTTATATAATGGTGAATAAAATCAAAACAAGGCCGGTGACCCTATGTTTTCATTTCATTTTTCATATAGTATTTGTATGTAGTACTTGAATATAAATTTTGAGCAAAAGTTATTAGATGGAAAAAAATCAGCAAAACTGCAGCAACACCCCTTAAACAAAACCAGGCTTCATACTGTTGCACTTAAAAGTACTTAATTAGCACAAACATAGCTTGATGTTAAAACATGCGGCCTAGTGACAGCTATGTGAGGTTATGCATGTACATAAAACGGTCAATTGCTACTTTATATCAGTTTTGTAAACGATTTTTCGAAAATAAACAATTACTTTATAACTTGATCTTTTGTTTTAAATAAACATGCAAAGAGTGTATCAAAGGACACTCAAACAATACAATTTTTATTTATCCCATATGGTCACAATTCAAAAACTACCATACAGGCAATCAAACACAAGTAGATGTCAAAGTGTCCTTTTGTTAGGATGTGAGGTGATACAAAGAGCTACTTTGTACAATGAAAGGGAATATTGGTTGAACTGAAATGTGAAACGTTGTAAATTGTTTTAGCAGGCGCCAAGTCGTCCATTAGGCACTTTGATAATCAATCCGTCATCTCGCATAAATCTTTCGTACAAAATTAATGAATCAACTTTAAAAGAAAATAATTATTCAAACCGTTACATTGATCGGTTTGAAGTGAAATAAAAGAGGATTTATGGCTAAAGCGATTACGGCGAGTTTAAATATGTAACACTACGTATGTAATGGGCTAACGTCCAACGGCATTTAATTGCTGATATTTATTTTCTTGAAGTCACACTCCCCTTCAAAGGATGGACGTAGATAAATGTTCACGAATGACACGTGTTTACCTCATCTCTTGTATTTTATCTGAAACGTAATTAAGGTCAGTAAGTCCTGAACATAACATTTGGTTCGAAAGAGATCCGTAAAACTTTCTTAATTACCCACTTAAACCGTTTAAATACAGCTACAGTGACAGCTACGTCTTGCAATTTCGAAAGCAAACTTAGTGCACAAAGTATCGTAAAAACTAAGAGTATTTACTGTATAAACACGTGCACGACTATTATATATTGTATTTACAAAGTTGAAGGAATTTCCTGTTCATATAAGTTTTCATTTAGTAAAAAACATGACCTTGTTCAAAATGTATGTAAATTACAAATGTCTATAAAATGTTTGCATACCCGCTGTCTAGAGAATGTGTACATGTATTCAACATGGCTTGATAAAGTATAATTTAGTCCTTTTCTCGATTCATGTTTTTTGTATCACGTTTGTGTCAGATTTGCAAATGCAAGAAAACAGTAATACTGAACAATAACCATGCTCTGCAATATCTATTATATGCGTCTTTGACGATGTAAAAACCTTAAAATTATAAAGCGTTGCAACGCGAAATAATTGTATAAGTTGAAAAGTTCTGATGTTATCGTTATATTTTGTGACATTTAGAGGATTGCTTATATAATTTAAAAGTATAAAATACTTCATTTGCAATGTTAGCCTGGATGGCCGAGTGGTTTGAGCGTTTGACTTTTACTCCAAGGGTCAGTTATTCGAGCCCAGGTGAGGATTACTTTTGTTTCGTTTTTTAAATTTATTTTTGTTTTATACTGGATCTCTTTACTTCCAATGTTTACATTTATTAATTTAAAGCATTTATACTGTATAAGAGCGGTTTTGTGCAATGAGCGAACTGATTAAGCTTAACTCGGAAACATTGCAACCGAAGTGTATTTAAATAGGTTACGTGATAACTGTCTGTAGGCTGAACAACTACCTTTTTAAAATAACAGTAAGCAACAATAATAAAAACAATAGAACAAGTACAAAATATGTTTTAGAGGTTATTTTTTTAAATGGCAAATCACATTTTACAGTCAACTACACTTAATTAATTTAAGCAAAACAATATTTACATTGCATGTCAATCCAAAACTGCATATAGACACGTTTCATCAATTTAGTGTCTAAATTCCGTGATACGTACTAACCAAATTGTGTCATTCTCTTAGTAAATTTGAGTTCTGTTTAACATGCACGGCTAAGTTGAAAATGTATATTTCATGCAAATTATCAAACTTCATTCAATGTTGATGTTTTTATGTTTTTACATCATTTCAGTCAACAGTCTTTGACACCTAGAATAAAAGGATCGATATCATAGATTAGTGTAGTTCAGCTCAAAAACATAAATAAATAAGAGTAATAGATAATGAAACTTATTCAGTGTTCAATTGTAATCCTTTTTTTTTTGCATAATTCCTTGGTTAACTTCTTCAATTTACAAAATAATATATAATTTGTACAAGTCCCTGAAAATTGAATTTCAACAAGGTATTTTAGGTATATGTACATGTTAACACATACATACACGCGCCACTACAAAAATATTGAATCTGTATACATGTAGCATATTAAATTTGAAACAGACAGTAGTTGTTTTATTCAATTAAAAGTATGAGTCAAAAATGATCTGGTTTAAAAACAAATTATATCGAGAAGTTTTTGTCGTTTTTATTCTAGTTTGTCGACAATATACCAAAATTCTTTCTTAAAATGAAACTATATTTCAAACAAATAAATGTCACATACTATATATGCTAATATTTACATTACACACACGCAATTGACATAACGACTAGGATGATCCAATGCGAGTCTAGTACAATTATAAAGAGGTCACAACCGATTGGTTTAGTTAAACCGGATTCCAAGACATCGGCTAATCAGAATATCTGTACCATGCACAGCAAAGAAAAATAATTTGATGATAGTTCATAGTAAGTGTCAGTTTTAATATTAAGATTTAACTGCTTTTTCTTATTGTGAAGTGTTACCGGTTGCAAGGTTCATACTTAATGTCATCACAAACGTCAATTAAAACATAGAGATTTTAGTCGACATATTTAATTCCATGTAAATGACTGATTAATTTTAATTTCGATAGTTGCGTGTGTTTTATTTATTGGCACCTTTACTTATATTATAAAAACTATATAATGTGTTCAAAACAGCGCTTAAACATCTTTCTTGCCATGCTTAGAAACTGAGAACAAACTTTTTTCCAAGTGGTATAATTGTGCACTGGCAAAATTCGGTCTGCTCTAATAAAAGGACAGACCTTCTTAGAACATATTTAAATACCATGTAAAATTCCAATGACATATTTAATAAACAGTAAACACTTGCAATTGATGAATTGGTTTTCGTTCTCTTTGTTCTCTTTTTATATTGATATACACCAGTACAAAACCACTTTAATTTACCATATTAAATGTTAGATCCATACAAAACATTCGATCAGTATGAGATATGTGAATGAAATAATATACATGAGTCAAACATACTTACATGAATCATTAATGTTTAGTCAAAACTATAAAGAAATAATGAAAATAGGACTTAATTATACTTTTAACAGAAAATATCGTGTTCGTGTTCTGTTGCTTATTTAATCCTACGTCGATATAAATGCATAAAAAAAAACATAATTTGAAAATGTATCTGGAAAAAATATAATTTTCGAGAAGAAAACCATAATCGAAAACTTTAATACTTAAAACAGAACACACAAAGCAAATATTAGATTTTTACATGTTTTTTTCTTTCTTTTCTGCAGGTACATCAAACGTATAAGACTCGTGTTCTAATGACGCGGCACAAATCATAACAATTACGACAATTCAGGCCTAACTTTTAACAGGAAACTGGTATAAATGTTTAATTAGTTCATAGCAATCGCGCGATACAATGGGTACATTACTCAGCAGTAAAAATTGTACCAAATTAATGATATCGAGCTCGTTTTACTCTGGCATTCTGTAATTTATGTGCATGTATTTGCATGCAAGATATCATGAAAAACATATGAGAACATGAAACGAAAAACAATCACTGGCACTAACACAAAACGCATTAGATATGTAAAAATAACAAGTAACAATAAATATCATATAACACTGTTATATATATGAACCCGAAACTGTAAATGACAACGATCAAACATATACGCTAAATTCTCTTAATAATTCATGTCTATAGAAAGGCACGAATCCCGTCACTTGGAAGAGCGGAAATAACGACTCCATCATCAGTCACGTGACATGACCTTCGTTAACGACTGACTCTAACGGTGTCGTCTTAATGTTATGTATTTTTCATCGCTGTCATTATCAATGTCATCATCACAAGTACAGAGTCAAATACTCTCGCATTTATAACAAAACAATCATCTAAGTTTTCATAGAAGTTTGTGTCATAGCTTATACTTTCCCAGTTCGCACTTTGGTTGCAAAATCAAGGAATCCCTGAACAGTAAAGGCGAACGGAATAGCACTTTCTGCGCAGAATCATATGTCTATTTAACACTACTTTCACAGAAACTTGCTATTTAGAACGTACACATTGAACACAAGACTTGTCTTATAATGTTCTCCAGTTAATGCTTACAAGAATGGCTAAATATGTTGTGTTGTGCGATCTACGATGAAGGATGTCTCTGCATTTTTTCCATAAACGCTTTCATCACCTGGAAAAACAGGTAAATTAAAAAAGTTATTTGTAATTCTTATTATCGAAGAACAATAAACGGGTAAATAAATATATACACAAATTTAAAAAGAGCAAAAAATAAAGTCAAAGAGGGCTCACACGAACTAAATAAACTGTTTATGCCTTAAATGACTCAATTTTGGTTTTGTAGCCTAGAAATAAGTATTTTTTTTACGATATTAATTTGTTACGCGTAAATATCCTGTACGCACACTTAAGTCTTAAGACTGAACACAACAGCATACATAACAAAGATAGGACATTCATTCAGTCACAAAGTACAGTTCTGTATTTATAATATTGTATTTAAACATTTTATTCACAAATCTTTGAGTCCGAACATGGCACGAGTTGGCACGACTGCCGCTCAACTAAACTTGGACAATCCATTCCGTCGAATTTAAGACTCATTATCACCTTCCGAGAGCGCTCCTCCACCGCTTCCGGTCCGCACGTGGCAGAGCAGGCGCCCCATCCGCTCACCTTGCAGTCTCGTGCTGTTTGGAATACAATATAAATTTTACTAATGTGCATGAACATTCATAACGTAGTTAGTGCGTATGAATTGAAATCAATGCAGTTTTGATGGTTTTATTTGTGTTTCTTTCTATTTTCGTTATTGAAAGTTTTGTATTATATTATCATCCATAGTAATGAAACCAACTCAGTATCAAACAATAAATGATAAAGCACGGTTATGATTAAATTATTAGAGGACTATACTATCTTCGATAAAGAAAAAACACAGGGAGACAACTTACGACACTTTTTGAGCCCTCTGCACTTCCGTCTGCGGCTGAGCTTCTTCGGACACTTTTTGCCGCCATTTTCTGGCTGCTGTTTGATCATTCGCGACCGAGTGATGTACTGATTCCCGCAGGTCGCCGTGCATGCGTCCCACTCCGTCCACTGAGTAACCATACAGTCCACTTCCTGACCACGACGCGGCGGCCACGTCGACTGTGTCCATATTGTCCTTGTTCTTCATATTTCGATTATTTTCCTTCATGAGACGCTTTCGTTCCTTCCGCTTCTGTTTCTCCATCTGCCGCTTTCGTCGACGGTTTCTTTTTCATGGAGACATTGGCATCTCGCAGGGGAGTTCCGTTACCGTTAGCACCCATCATCTTCTGCTTCTGCAGACGCAATAATCATCATGGGATGCTTCTATGAGCTCGGCTCTGTTGTGTGAGTTAACCGTTGCATCGAGGTTGTCTGAAATAGAAAATTGAATTCATTACTAAACTAATTAATCAATCAATATGACAATAGTTTAACATCTTAGTCAGTCAGTCAATATGTTAACCATTCATTCAGTTAATCAATCAATAAATCAAACAACTGGAATAAAATGAAGCGAGTGCAGATGGAGAGAAAATAAACGAAAGAGACAAAACAGGGCCATGATTGCACTAAAGCGCTTTCCTGAGTTCAATGTATACTATTTATGGAGGGCTTGACCTAGTGCCTTAGTATTCACACCACTTCGCCAATATTCTAACATGGCCTTGAAACTGTCAAGATCAACATTCTTATAAACTTCCTCTTCAAGATTGAGTAATAAAAGTGGCCTATGTGTGGTAACAAGGGTTGACTTGGTGATCTCCTTTGGACACGCAAGACAAATTACTATTGGTGAAGATAACGTCAAGATACATTTCTGTCAAAGTTTCAGCGAGATTGAGTTATTCCTCGAGAGTGGTAACGGACATAAGGACAGACAGACACACAGACAAACGGACATATGTCGATAGCGATTCCAGTATATACCCTATAAGATGTAAACAAACAAACATGTAAAACCAGTTCAAGATCAGTGAAACAATAAAGCATCCATGTTTTATGAACCCGTGTCACAGTCAGTCTAATAAACGACTACCATGTTTCAGCACACCTGTGATGTTTATTTTCGTGCCACCAGCAAATAGCAGCACATGTTTGCTCTCAACCTTTTGAAGCAACCTTATGTAATAACTTTAAACGTCATTTGCTTCGACATTGTTAATGATTTCGACGCACAAACGCTTATGATGCGCGATCATCGACTGCAAGATGCCTGGCCGCAGTGCATAACATAACGCCATATGCCATTGTAAAACAAACAGACACCTTTGCAGACAATACCATAGGCAAACCGAGGAACAATGTTTACAACATTTTTCTATGCATGGTAGACAATGCTGATAAATCATCACAAAGGGGTTTTAGCAAGTCACATTTATTTAATTAGGTATGCCGTGTAATATATTACATCGTTTGAAAAGTCGTGTCATGCATGGTCAAGGCCACTATTAAAATAGAAAATAGCTTGAGCTGGGATACAGCTATTGTAATAACATGGCATGTGTACTTAACCTGAATGCAGATATAGGGATTGTACAGTTAACTTACCTATAGTCCCTTTCGACAAAACACATGTTGGGGTCAAAATGTTGCTTAATTACAAATGGGTATGAGCCTCGCTGTGTAAAAACGAGGTTTACTGATTGTGCGTTAAGTGTCGTCCCAGATTTTCGATAAATTAGACTTCCTTAAAAGGAAAAAGAAAAACAATAAAAGTGGATAGTGTCGTCCCAGATTAGCGTGTGCGGACTACACAAACTAATCTGGGACGATACTTTAAGCACATGCATGAAGCCCCATTTTCCAAGAGCAAGTCTCATGTATTATGTTCGCGTTGAATATGTTTACACAGGTTGACCTATCCATTTATTTGGCGCACTGTTCTTGACACTCGACCTCGGTTTCGAACTTACTGTCGTTTCCCATGCAACCGCCATACCGAAAGGGCTGGCACTTTCGCATGTTTGTGTCATTGAACCAACGCTGAAAATTGCCTCGGCAGGGACCGACATTTATCGGGAGGGAGCAGATGGCTTGAAGAAATAAGGAAATCAGTTTATCGTGAATTTAATATAGTTTATATATATATTGTAACTATACGTGTGATCTCTCCCAAGTATATTTATTCTGATTTAATGAATGTACATTGTGTTTTATGTTTGATGGTAATTATTTTTTTCCAATCAATGTGTTTAATGTATATTACGCGAGAAATCAACAATTCATAAATTGTATAAAGCTACATGTTTTGCACGGAACTTGCGTTCAACACCAAAGCACAGTGCTAGTTCCAATAACCAAGTGACAACACCAATTTCTTTACACAGAATGTATATGAAAAGATGATGACGGTCATTGTAGTAATGGGGGTGATGGTGATGCTGATGATGCTACTGATGATAGTTAGTGGTGTGGTGATTTTTTAATCATGGCATACATCACGTGTATAACGCACATTCTTGCGCATGTCAATGACTGGGCGTATATAATATAATAGTTGTCATAGAAACGAATTAAAAGTACTGTGATATTGCAATTTTGCCTTTGTTTGCTTAACAATAAAATTACAAATAAATCATTTACGACATATTAGTAAAAACATTCTCCTTCTCCGTTAAGTTGTGAGATAAAACAAAAACCATTTTTTATCAAGTGACTGAAAACATTACACTTACTGATGTCATTTTAAATGCTTTAAGCTTCGCCCATACATTATGCAAACATGCGCCAAAGGTGTCATTTAATACAAATTGATCCCTTTTTATCTTAAAAATAAAGTAGTAATGATGCATACAAATGCAAGGCTGTTTTATTGTATTTATGTCCTAAAAATGAGAAAATGAGCGATAATCAAAGAGGTTAATAAACCTTCAAACAAATGAATGGTTTAACAGAATGTCGGCTTATTATTTCCACTATTATCCATTTATCCTTAAATGTAGCGCCTATTTCATTACTCGATCCGTGATAAAAACACGGTTTCGTAATGTCGCTTTGGAATTATTTGGAAAAGGAATGTCCTTTAAATATAAGCTTTAATATTTTCATTAAATATTTATGTTTATAGTCGACTAGCATCTTGAATATTGTTACATTTATAAAATCATTTGATATTATATATAAATAGTTATATGTTGTGAAAGAATGACAAAAATAAAGGAATATTTACAGCACATTTATATTAACCTTTCAATCGGGACATGTAGGGCTTACATGTAAAGTTCTACATCATGAATGCTTTTCGGCAGTCAGGGACGATGCCGTAGCAGACGTCTTGCTCCATGATCTCGTACCCACAATTCATCATCTGCATGGACTTGCGCAGAAACATGCGCCATCCCTCACGGACGCCTCGCCCACACAGCTTCGTGCTTCAAGGCGACCAATCAGACCACGGCGTGATCGCGCACGGATCCTCGAAATCGATCGTTTCCGTATGGCGAACTTCGAAATTCTTGTTCAGCTTCTCGCGTCCCTTCTTTTGTGGCTGGTTTTCCACGCACACGCCCGGGCACGCCTCTTCTTCCGCTAGATCAACGCTGCATATAGACGGCAGGATGTTCTCGTTGACGAGCTCCCGGGTGCACCGTTGGATGCCGGAACCGCAGCTGTTGCTGCAGACCGTCCACTCGGACCAGTCTGTAATTGAACACTTTATCATCTCTGCAACAGATATGAAGGGCTGGTTATCCCAACGGGGCTTAATATATAATATTTGTATGGTATTGTTGGTGTAAAGGACGTCTCTTCTTAGTGAAAATCCAGTTTAGGAGTAAAGTATGGTCCCTAATGTGCCTGTGCGGACTGCAGAGGCGTATCTGGGACAAAAAATTTCGCACATGCATAAGCCCCACTCAGATACGCACTTCAATTCGTTTGCAGTCTCGTAGAAATTCAAATAAAATGTATGACCTTTCAGTCAAGATTCAATTGTAAGGCTTCATTATCAACCCTAAGATACTGGTGAGCAGAAAACAGCATACAACCTGAACAGCCTGCGAGTTACTCGGAAAACCGGCTCAGTGCATGTGCGTAAAGTGACGTCCCGTCCTGGCTCATCAGGGACGCCATTGGCGCCTAGACTGGAATTTCGATTAGAAAATACTTCTTTTTAACGAAAAATTAAATAAAAGCGGAAAGTGTCGTCCCTGATAAGCCGATGCGGACGGTATATTTTAATCTGCGACCACACTTTATCCATATGCATTAAGCCCGGTTTACTCCGAGTGAGGCTCAAATTAGCTTAACTCGCTCACCTAGTTTCTTAGTCATCATCATCTTCTTCTTCATTTGGTCTATGAGGTCTTCGGTGGTGGGAATGTCCTCACTGCTATGCAACCCATCCTCGCACCCGCAGTTCTCCTGGAGCTTGGTCAAGGTCACCGTCGCCATGGGTTTCACGGGGGTGGGACCTTAGAATGGGGAGTCGGGATGCTTCTGGAAAGGTTGGTTATCTGGTGGATCTGATCTCGAGGGTTTGATGGAATTTTACGGGGGTTCTGCAATAAGAGACATGCGTTCATGACTTAATCTGTGTGGCGTTTGTAAACAATTTTTTGGAACCTTGGTAGTCTATTCCAGAATGTGTTAAACTAAGTAACAAATTGTTTAAACAGCGTTTAGATAAACAAACACATTCCGAAGGTTTGGTGGTGCAACTATTTTAATATATGTGCGGTATTTATATTTATTTGTATGCGAATTCTATCTGTATGTATATGAATATAAGTGCAGTAATGATATTTATTTATGTATAGCATAACATAAAATCTGACATGTGACATCCGGATATACGTTACAAAAGAAATAACAATTTTACATATGTGTGTATGTGTACAAGTCCTTTTCACGAAGGATAACATGCATTCAAAGTAATTGTATTTTGTAGTAAGAAAGGAGGGGAGTCAATGTAAAATGTATCAATTCATAAGGGAATATGTGTACTTACTATATACTTGATACCATCATCGGTGCCGGTGTCCCATGGATACAGGTCCACGGTCATTTGATCCGCTCACGTGCAGTTGGTCTGGCACACTGACCGAGACGGTATACCTGCGGAAACAAAGTACAATGCACTCGTATAGTATTGATTTGTTTCAAACATGTGACCAGATGTTTAACATGTTCATATGTAAAAAGCACCAAGTCCTAAACGTAAAACAGTGACTTAAACGCTATGGCGTTCTGACAAAACTAATCACCTTTCAACTAAAAAAATATTTCAAAGATTTTGAAGCGTGTGAAAAACGACATGTTAAATTGCCAAAAGGCAGACGCAGGCGCTTTGTTTTAATGAGACAAAAAAGATTTCGGATGAAACTGTTAAATATGACGCTTTTACGTAATCTGCCCAGATGTCTTGGGTATTTGACAAGAAATGATAATTCTTGCTCACGCATGACAGACTACAATGCCATTGCCGTGCTTATTGTGTTAACAATGCGCAGGAATAGGTTTTCCAGATAAAATTGGTCATATAAACTGCGCTGAGAACTGATAATGATCCCAGTCAGCGTCTGTTAACCGGAAGTTAAAGGTAGCGCGTGCAATTAACGTCGTCTGGAAACGAATGGCATTGTGGCTGCATGTGGTGTAATCACTTTTACAAACCGAGCGATATGCAACAGAACAAAATAAGAATCGCTGCATCTGGGAACGTAGACAACAGTTGCTGAAACTGCACGCTGAACATGTCCTAGTCAGAAAAACTCTTTGCAGTGGCATCGTTGATGAGAACAATGCATATGTTTTACTGTTTTGTTTTTGTTACAGACTTAATAAAAACAGACGCTTTTTAAGCATATGTTTTTTAATACACTTTGAATTAAACGATACTTCCCCAATCGCCGTACATATCAATTAATTCAGCAATAAACATGTACTTCATATTTTCTATCATGCTAAACAGGTATTTGTGATAAATATTTTCACGCATATCAAGCAATTCGTGTTACACCATACATGAATGTCCACGCTAAATCTTTTTAATTAAACATAAAACACACACACATTCCAAACGTTTAATTATCGATAACAAAATAAAAATATTTACGATTTTTGAGTACACTCATTATTTGTCATGGATGTCAAATACCAGTCGTTTGAAGGTTTTTAAAAACCTCTGTTGATTATCTTGACCTCTCGAAACTATGTTGACCAATTTTTAACATTTCTAAAACCAGGTTAAGATGTTTTAGGAGGTACGCTCGAGGTCAACATTAAGCTACCGTTTTTAAACTTCTGTTCAAAACCATCGTAACAAGAAACCTATGCAGCACATACTTAAGTCTGTTTTGCACGATGATCTAGTTCGGGTACACATGGCTTACAGAGAAGATAATCGGATGTTCATTCATCTCATTTATCATGGCATTAGATCACGTGTTATTGTCTCCTCTTATCTGCATTTCAAGAGTGTTTTTCGTTCAAATACTGGGTTTTCTAAAATTATCTTAATAAGCTTATCGTCGTCGTTGTGAATCGTTTTTGTTATTATGCTATTGTAATTGAGTGTATGAATTTTCAAAACATGTCGACCCAGACAGCTGTGTGCTCGTGTTATGAACACAAATTATCGAAGAGAAGTCAAATCATGCGGGTTTAAAAAAAAAATGTTTCTAATTTTATACGTATTTTTGGCGTGCATAAACGCACCTGATAACTTTGTTGAAATTTTGTTAAAGATATAAAAACGAAATGTTGCCGAAATGAGCTTTTTATTGAGTTTAACTGTATTTTTAACTAGATGAGAAAACGCCAATTCGGTACTTGATTGTTCAATGAACGCGTAACCTTTTTCATGTAAAAAGTAATGAACAATAATGCATGTATCTTCCTTACATTATCTCACGAAAAAGGCTTATTGCATGTAAACATTAATAAGCAAACAAAACGACAGAAGAAAAAAGGATCAACGTCGACTTTAAACTGAGTTCTGTCTATAGGTGTAGCCAACAAAAACATCTCAAACAACAGAGCCTTTTATCATTTCGTATGATGCTTGGTTTGATGTCTTTATACTGCTGTTAATGAACTATTTTACCGCTGTACTACATTAAGTTACATCATTTGCCAGATACCGTCAACCTCTACAATACACCTAAAACGTTATTTATGATTTTAATAAACCATACCGAACCGCAAAGTGTTTTATAAATGCTAACAACTGAATCACAATCGTCGATAAGATATATTTGAAATCGTCCTTATAAACTNTTTTTGGTATTATGCTATTGTAATTGAGTCTATTAATATTCAAAAAACGTTTCGACACAAACAGCTGTTTGCTCGTGTTATGAACACAAATTATCGAAGACAAGTAAAAGCATGCGCATAAAACAAAATATTTATCATTATATACGTAGCTTGGAAGTGCATAAAAAGGAAAACTTTAAGACTTTGTAGAAAAATGAGACTAACAAAGGACATGTTGGCCAACTGAGCGTTTAATTAAGTTAAACTCCACTATTAAAGTTTAAGTGTATTTATATTTTAACTCAGTAATAGAAACAATGTTACACTGTTCAACTAGACGAGAACACGCCAATTTGGTACTTCATTGTTCAATGCACGCGTAACCTTTTTCATGTAAAAAATAATGCGCAATGATACACTAATCTTCCTTATCTGTTGAAAAAGGCATATTCCATAGTAAACATTTATTAGCCAAAAAAAACGTCCGAAGAAAGAAATACGGGATAGGACAAATGTTGAGATCAACGTCGACTTCAAAATGAGTTCTGTCTCGAGGTGCAGCTAACAATATTATTAATAAGGGATTCAGGCAAGGGGATATCCTACGCCTGCCCGTGTTAGATGCATCTTTAGGCAATGTCCAATGTTGTTTGTCACTTTACATTGCCCCTTTGCCAACTGCTATGAAACCCGATCGAAATTCAAATTTTTGTAATGTTTTTTTTTGTTTTTAATTATGGTTCAAACGGCTTAATTCTTACATAATTATTAAACTGATAGTATTGTTATTATGGATCACCAGCTGATATATACAACCACTTAAATTGTCTTTCAAAACAAAGAATCCATACTCATTTCTAAAAAAAATCATCGGGAAAGTATATTGTAACTTTTTGCTTGTTTGCTTAACTTTTTGTTCACGTAATCATTAATAAAATATACAATTTTAGGCTGACTGCCAACTTTTTTAAGAAATACAAAAGGAATGTCCAAGTTCATTTCGGGCCTCGTCTGACCGGTGTCCTCAGATGACCGGGTAAAAAGAAGCCTCGCTCTTGACGCGTGAGGAATATCCACACCTTTGGCAATAAATTATCACATAACTTCTACTTTCGGAAGACAGTTTGATAGTCAAACTTACTTGTATACCTTTGCGAAAGCTTTAAAGCACTGTTTTGATAAAAGGAAACAACCTAAAAGTATTTGCAACAAATCCTTGATATGTAGCTTTGCCGATTGGAGTTGATATTGCGTTCCAACGTTTCTGTTTCAATGTAAGTAAATACGATTATCGAGGAAAATGTTTCGGTGGTCATCCGTTTCCTAATTCTAAGCGTTTAATCGTCTAATCGAGTCATTTTTTGTTAACTTCTTCTTGGCGTACGATAACAAAGAAAAAGCAATAAAATAAACAAGACATTACTTATGTTACATTGATAAAGTACCACACTTCATGTTATCGAAAGTCTCAGTTTAAATTTAACCGACCGTTGACCTCGTCTTTTACAAAAGATGACTTGCAGATTGCTCCATAATTATATCTTTTGAATTCGGTTTTATCCGTCGAACAATGATTTTGTTACCAAATAATCGGCTTGATAGAAATATACACAATACATGAGTGCGATCGTATTCGACTCAGATTACAATAAGAACTTTGTCATCACAATTCATAAAGTGTTTGACGCAACAATACGTAATTATATTTCCAATGTTCGTATGTTAGATATGGGTATGTTTTATTAAAAATAATTTGAACATGGATAGCAGCATAGCGTATATACCTCAATGACATTATTTTTAATAATTATTTTGAGTTACCTATTCTTTGAAATTTGATAGGTTGACTATTTAACAAATAACACTATTCTTTATTGTGTAACTGAAATTGACAGTTGATGCGATCATGAACTCATAAATTTGGTGCCGATTGTCGTAATGTAGATTAAAATTAGACTGGACGGATTTATAAAAAAAGTAATTCGCGTTTACGAGCATAGTAAAATTAATGTCGTTTATATTTTCATGTGGGTGCATTGGAAAGCTTACTTGTCCATTTTATATAACTACACCAACGACAGCATAAATATGCATAATAGTTGGGTACATAATTCCCAAAGCCAACACGTAGTATTTACTACTATACAATATTGCATTCCAAATATAACACCATAGACCATGTGGTTTCGTGAAAAACAATATTTTTAAAGTGTATATTACCTAATTATTATTTAATAGAAGGTGCTAATTTAAACAGTGGTACACCTTCAATGTTTAACATTTGATAAAAAAAAAAATTGGACATGCACAACTTAACATTTGAGGAACCATGCATTAAAGTTGATTGGTGTTCGTTGACAAGTGTCAAGAACACCTACGGACAAGCTTGTGAATACCCTAAGACGGGCAGACAGATAGATAAACAGACTGACGGACAGATGATTCCAGTATAAATTATATATTTCGTAAGAGGAGGGGCGGTTAATGAATACATGGGCTGCACTGGTATATACTAAGAACCGGGTTTGCACAGATTCTTGTTTTACAAACACGAAGGCAGGCATTCTATTTCTTGCGTCAACTTCTCCTATGTTCCCTTGTACATAATATGAATGAGGATAACAATAGGGTTTAATTCAAAAAGGTAAAAGTAAATACTGCATGATTATTAAAAATGTACTTGTAAATAAACAGACATGAACTAAATCATGACATGGCATTTTGTTATTGGAGTGTTAAGCACGGGCATGCTCCATACTTTGTTTCGTATGTTTACATTTTCATTTTAATTAAACAACTTTTTCCGTCAATTAACATGAAATGTTAAACCTCTGCAATGTACATTTCCGATATTAAATCAAACGTCCTTTGAAAAGCAAAGCTGTTACCAACGAATTGTATCAACTTCGGACTTATGACTCCAATTAAACATTAAAGTGAACTTTTGAACCCTAACTATACAAATTTATAAAATATGATATTAAATAGGAGATGGTCGCCGTGTAAATAGTTCGGCCACCTGATCGCTATATCCCCCACGGTGAAATATGGATTGGGGAACGTATTTGAATTATCCCTGAATTTATTAAAATTAACACTTAATTGGGTGTGTGTGTGTTTTTTTTAATAGCTGCGATGGCTCAATGGCCACTTAACACCCGTCAAATCGCCACTGGTGGAGCCCGAAAAGCGGCAGAATTGGTGAGATACATAATGTTGGACGCGACCGCTTTTGATGTTACCGTGAGGTTGGCAGTTTTGTAGTAGAAGTACGCGTGGTTTGAATTAAGAAGAAGAGGTTCCGTGCCTTGTCGGTACAATTGGTGTCCTTTCATCCATTGTTCACCTTCTTAATAGTAGTAACATATTGCAAATCTGTTATGATGCTGTGTTTATTTAAAAGAGTACACTATTCAATGATTATCATTGACATGACACAGAACCTTCTGATACTTAGCGTGACATGTTGATATTGAAATGATTTTGTCGATGAACGTTGTACAAGTTGCTCACAACATGTCTTGGTTGTTGTGTGGTAAATAAGAATAATTTGTTCAATGTGAATTACATAGACAATTTCCAACTTGAATCTGTTCATTGCACAGTACCTATGGACAGCACACATACGTGTGCCCACGTCTATACGGCGATACGTACCCCATCATCATTAAAATGCGAATGAAATATGAGCCCCGCTCTGTGAAAAGGAGGTTTAATGCATGTGCGTAAAGTGTCGTGCAAGATGAGCCTGTGCAGGAAGACACTGTCCGCTTTTAATGAATTTTGAGTTTAAAGGAAGAATGTTCTTAACGTAAATCCAGTTTAGGCGGAAAGTGTCGTTCCGGATTAGCCTGCGCGGACTGCACATGCTAATCCTGGACGACACTGTACGCACATGCATTAAACCCAACCTTTCACATTGCGAGGGTCATATATAGACTAAGTGGCTTTAATTATATCTCTTGACACAAATAATTAATAAATCCATTATCTGGTGGATTTCTTAGAAACATATATGATTCAACGACAGGAGCAGACCATAATAAATTATGACCCGCGTCACGCGAAAATGGTTCTCATGTCAAATGCGGTCAGCGTAGCTCCTGACCAGACTGAGCGGAATGAGACCAAGAAACCTTGCGTGACGTAAAAGCGAATTATGCTCCTGACCAGACTGCGCAAATGCGCAGGTTGATCTGGACCTACGCTTGTCGCATATGGCAGAAGACCCATTTTCGCATTACGCGGCTTTTATCGTCTGCATCATACTAATTTTCACATGTGTTTCTTTTTGTTCAAACAAATTCTTTCTGAGGCCATTGTGATAAAAGATGATATATATAGTACGAACTATGACAATCTGCGCTAGCAACATCCAACCATAAAACGCATATGATTTCATGTACAGTTGTTATTTAACCCGTCTTTATTTAAGCGCCGCATGTTCAAAGAATCGGGGTTAGGATTAACATCGATGTATGTAAATGTAATCATAATTTGGATCACATATCAGGTCATAGTATACATAAAGACATTATAAAATGCCTTTTAAAGGGTATACTTAATGTCTTTTTAATTCATGATATCATCTAATGAAGCAATAACGGGTTTGGATACATTACAGAAGCACCATGTTTCTTATCTTCTCATTCTATGACACAATTGAAAAGCATATCACCACCCACAACGAATTTCGTATTTCCGGGTTTATGACCGCCTATATATATTTTACAAAGCATAAAATGTATAATTATATTTTAATTATTTAATATTCAATCTTAGTCTACTGTGCAGTGTATGTTACGTGTTGTAAACTATTTCGATGTTGATCTATATAAAGGTTTAGCATACAATTATCTTGCTAAAGACATATGAGGCCCTGCGACTAAGGCCATTCTGTATCTTAAACACAATCAGAACTGAACATATTAATGAGAATGAGTGTGTTTTATCTGAGCATTGGAATCAAACCTTTAAATCGGGGATTCGTGTCTCGCTTAAAACTATGAATGCATCTATATATTTCCAAAGACATCGCAACACTCGATCTCAAAACCTATAATGGCATTTGCACACTTTAATAAACATGAGTGTACTTAGGTTTTCCTTCATGCTACAATTAACATTCAAAATTTCAAAACACAAGAGAAGCAATGAGAGTCACATACTCAATGGACATTTACAACTTTAAGAAAAATGACAGTACTCACGTTTTCCATCATGCTACATTGGACATTGATAACTTTAAGAAATATGACAGTACTCACGTTTTCCTTCATGTTCTGTGCAAGGACGCTGGAGTATCCGTACTCGCACACCTCGCGGACACCCCTCTCCGCGAAGCCTCCGTACTCCCATATTTAGACGTCGTCCGTGAGGGTTGCGCCCACAATGTTCGACCAGTGCAGTAGGTACGCGTCTGNCAAATCGCGACCTCTCAAGTCAATCGTATCATAACCGGACAATAACAGAAAAGTATTTAAAATAAATAACAGCAAAATAAAAACGTCGTGTGTGCGAAAAAAACACTTTCTTGGCACTAAATGGTATACGGATTATATTAGAGAATACACGGTAATTGTACACGAGTTCAAACGACAAGTCTACCGCTCGTTGACTTAGCGAAAGCTGGGGATTGTCAACGGGAAAGGCAAATGAAGATGTATGGCGAAAAAATGTGCAGTCTGTCACAGACAAATAAACCAAACCATCGAATGCATGTACGCTCTGGTCACATTCCATGCTGACATTGCCTGGACTCGGCTTACCAAGCGTGGATATTAATGAGGGAGTCAGGCAAGGGGACATCCTACGCCTCCCGGTGTTAGAATGTATTCATGCATGTTTAGGTAATGTCCAAGTTTGTTTGCGCGCTGCTTGTCACTTTATAATGCCCCTTTTTAAACTGTTTTGCTTTAATGAAACCCGATCGAAATTCCAATTATTGAAGGGTATTCGTGTTTTGTTTTGTTAATTAATGCTCATACGGTTTCAATCGTACAATAAACAATTACTAAACAGATAGAACTGTTATTAGGAACCACGACTCGATAAATAAAACCATTTACATTATCTTTAAAAAGAAAGAAGTCATACTCTTTTGTAAAAACAAATCATCGGAAAGTATTATGTTTGTGTGCTTAATTGTTTTTGTTAACGTTATATAAAATATACAATCTTATGTTGACGGCCAATTCCCATAAGAAACACAAAAGGAATGCCCAGATTAATTTCGGACCGTGTCTGACCGTTGTCCTCAGATAACCGGGTCAAAAGAAGCCGCGCTCGTGACGTGTGAGAAATAGCAACATCTTTGGCAATAAATTATCACATTACTTCTTCTTTCGGTAGACACTTTGGTGGTTGTGATGTTTGGTGTCACTTCGCCTCTTCAATTTCCGTTCGTAATTTGTCGTTACTTATACTGCTTTTGGCTGTTTAGCCTCGCTCTCGCTTCGTGACTCGGCATGGCGATTACTCGTCAATATTCACAATTGTATTTCGTTTATCGTCTAGTCTTGGCAAATTATGGTGTAAGTTTTGGTCGTTTTCATTATTTTGTATAATTCCCTACATGTTTGCAATATTATGATGTTATTACTCCTACGGTGTACAATCCCGTCATTTAGTTTGGACAAATCATTCGCACTCTGTCATTCTCGTACCTAGCTTTATTAGAATTTATTGTGTATTAAGATTGCTTTATTTCACATTTTATATAGAATGTTGTATACTATTTTCTTAGTAACAGTATCTATTACTCATTAATTACTGTCTTCATAAGCCCGTATATTTTATATTTTTTCCGACGCGATAAGCATTAATATGTCTAGTCAAGAAGTGTTTAAGTGTTCAATTTTAATATATATTTCTCGGTCATAATAAGTATTCTGTCTAGTCACGTACAGTATTATACATTTATTGTTTNTTCGCCACATTACGTAGAAACGTATACATTACTGTATTTAGGAACACTGCGCTACAACCACGAGACAGCCCAGAGAACAAACACTAGGCACGAATTATTAAATATATTAAAGACATCATATAAACGTATATCTGCATATACGAGAGAAAATATCAACCTGAAAACCCGAAACCCTTATTTATTCACTGCTTCATTATAAACAATTATTAAACATTACCCTTTGTAGACGTGTACAAACATATGTGTTTTCAGTCTTGTCTTGAACGTTCCAATTGTTCCGAATATGGTCCGGTAGATCATTCCAATACACAGGCGCAACACTTGTGAATCTTCTCTCTTCATATTTCACATGGCGATCTAATTGTGGTGGTCGTTGAAGTCGTAGAAATTATTCAGATCTCAAAGAACGTGATGATATTTTGACTTTTAACATGTCTTTGATATTTCATGGCGCTCGATCGTGGAGAGTGTGTATGTCGTCATCGGGATTTTAATTTCAATGCGGCGCTTCACCGGTTACCAGTGTAGCTCTTTTAACACTGGTGTAATATGTTCATTCCACCGAGTTCTTGATATAATACGTGCTGCTGTGTTTTGCACCTTCTTAATTTTGTTTAGTGTTGTCGTTGGTACCCCATAGAGGAGGGAGTTGCAGTAGTCCATACGTGATGTTCCTTGGGAGTTGACCAGGGACTTTGTTGCGTCTTTTGATAGATATTGTCTGATGCGGCTGATCTGTCGCATTTGTGAGAAACATGATCTTGAAATTGAGTTGACATGTTTTTCCATATTTAATTCAGAGTCCATAAACGCACCAAGGCTTCTAACACAGCCAGATGGTTAAATATCTGCGTTTCCAATTTGTTCAGTTATATCTTGAATGTGTGTTTGAGTTTGTTTGGAGGAGAATATGATGACTTCGGTCTAATCTGCATTTATCTTCAACATAGTTTGGTTCATCCGGCAAACAATATCCTTTAGACAAAGTTCAATACGATTTAAGATTTCCGCTTTTGACGTAGGGTCACTTGTTTCAAAAGACAGATATAATTGTCCATCATCGGCATAGAAATGATTTTTCAGGCCATGTTTCTTGCATATCTGGCCTACTGGTTTGGTATACAGTGTGAAGAATTTCGGACCCAACACAGACCCTTTAGGTACACTGAATTCCATTAGCACTGGTTCTGACAAATTTTCATTGATATTGATTGCTTTTCATATTGATTTAAAACATATGTTTAACGAAACATATTATAATATGAAACAATTATTGTTAGAAAGTATTTTTTCCAAACCAGAACACATGTTTCTCATAAATAATCTCGTTCGAAGAATGGACAAAGGCAAAGTACATTGATATTCAACTATGACAGTTTCAGTTTATATATTTATATATTACATCTACAATAAATACAATATATTTAAAAACAATTTATTCACAATAAGTTTCAAATATATATTTCATATATTCAATATATTTGATTTTTAATATGTACATTTTCATATTCATTATAAACAATATATTTTTAATATTTTCTTTTTATTAAATTATACCTTATTTTGTTCTCCTATTGTAATATTGTAAATGCCCATCCCTGCCTAGTGTACATATGCAATGACGTTTGTACGAAAAAAAATCCCAGCGGGATATTATAGGTATAATGGACCCCAGATGTGACCCTTAAACTAGAAACTGATAGGGTTTTCTAAAAAAGAAATCATGTAAAATCAAGACGAAAGCAAGTTGTTTGTTTCTACATACACTAACAACAATAAGTTTGTGCAGACCCCAACTTTTTTAGGTATTCCAGGTTTGGTTTTCGATCATGATTGCCATATCCTATCAAATTTACAAAATGTTTAAGGTATGCGATCATACTTGCGCCCTTCGATCATATTAGCTAAATTAACAGTTTTTTTTTTCGTTCTATATATTTTGTTGTTCTCGTCAATAGGTATGTGGGGGTCGAGGGCATCCCCCTCCACACCGTACATCATNGTTAATGTGCAAGTTTTATGATATTTTACATATTTTACAACGTGACTAACTTGACAAATATGAATGCCATCTTGGACCGTAAAATAGATTTACGACAGCCAGTAAACTACCGTATGCGCAACTTTAACGATAACCGAATAAAATGAAATCACTAAAATACCTTAAATATAATACGGATTTTGTAAACAATTTCCTTACTTTAACAAATTATTTATATTTTGATTACATACTATGCACATAATATACATAACAGACAATACTCATATGAAAGATATATACAGAAGATGTGTGTGTGTCTTCATTGTGTATGATATGGCATGTACATATATGAGCTCAGTAGGGGTAGCTTTGTTTTGCACTTCACCCGAAAGTTTTTATATACACTTAGTACGTTCATATTATCATCATACTAACTATTTATAAAAATGATGATAAAACAACCTTTTTCGGTATTGACGTCTTTAGGGTGCGTCTGTCGATATCAGAGCTCTGTGAAAATGCATGTGCGAAAACTATCGTCCAAGATGAGCCTGTCCAGTCCGCTAATAAGGGACGACACTTTCCAGGCAAAAGTAATTTTTGCTAAGAAGAGACTGCCCTTTAACAAACAAAGCAATATTAGCGGAAAGTTTTAAACCAACCTTTTCCGGACGGGAAGTCTTTAGGGTGAGTCTGTCGCGACCACAGACCCTGCAAAACCATCTTGTAGCGCGCCTCTCCGCGCAGCATTCCGGGGAGTCCCGCAGAGCTGGCACGTCCCCTTGGGCCTTGATCACTTCCGGTTCTAAAATGGTGGAAATATATAAGAATATATACTTCACATTTCTTATTAGTCAAAAGTGAGTTTTTGTCAACTTACTCTGAGGGGGGAAATATCATCTCAATTCAACCTCCCTTGATCCGCATTTTAACTGGTAAATTGCTCATACCGTACACAACTAGTTCAATGTATACCCGGAACCCTCGTTCACATAGTACGCTATTCTACTTGATTGATATAAGGAATTGACCGCGGAATATATTCCGTGCGTTTCGACAATGGGGTCAAGTTTAACATATTCTTTCTTTGTGGTTACAAATTTGAATGCCCAAAACAACCAACTTTATGACGGAATATCACGCTAAGTTTGTCGAAAACTTATACTCGATTACAGCACATCTAATTACTTGACACTTTTACGACAATATTACGACATTACTTTGATGTGGATGCTAGCACTTTCTCGTCTTTCATGCTTCAATACTATGACAATGTCACCGACGTGCCCGCCAGTACATTGACAAACAATGCTTATCTTCGATGTCGCTACTGAAATTTATTTCCTCAACATTCGACCGACCAACGATGTAAATTTACTTTGAGGTTACACCAAAACGAAGCGTTTTAAACATAATTCAAACATAATTGTTTTCCTGGTCAGTACACATCACATTATGCATTCGAAAGGAAGGGTTCGTATATAGATAATTTAAATCTAATTAACTGTATCTAGAAAGAAGTGATAAATATTTTCTCGTATTCAAGCTTATAAAAAAAAACAATCACCGAAAAAAGAAAGGCATGTAATTGTTTTCAACAAATATTTTAAGTTAATTTTAAGGAACATTGAGAATACAGAACCAAACAATTATAATAGTATATATGCACTGGAATTGTATGGTGGTCGCGTAATGACATCATACATTAGGTAACGCGATATATGCAGCAAACGTTACCACTTGTGATGTATAGGTTTATTCACACCAGTTCGAAATCTAAGCGTACAAATATCGTTGAATGCTCCGATAGAAGACGATAAAACCAGTTACGAAAGCGATTATTTAGTGTGTATCGGTATTCTAGAATGCATTAAGACATCCAAATCTGACAAAATTGCCTTAGCATTTGCAACTTATCACGATATGTTTTACCTGCAAACGTGTAATTAGAAAAATATTTGATGCCTGTAAATAGTTTTTTTTTACAAATTGCATGTGTTTTTGAACGACAAACATGAAAAAACATAAACACTGAAATAAACATGGTTTTGTATGTGTACTTCTCGACAGAAATATGATTCTAAATTAATGTTTATATTTGAAAATGCCATATATATGCATGTACATTGGCCTCGTTCACGCAGATATGGCACGACACTTTCCGCCTAGACTGGATTTTTCTTTAGAAGAGACATCCTTTCGACGCACAATACCATAAAACGGAAAGTTTTGTCTCTGATTAGGCTGTGCTAATCTGAGATGGAACTTTACGCAAATGCATTATGACCAGATTTCACAGAACGCGGCTCAAATTATAGGCGCATTATAATCCAAGAACGACAGCTATGTGCATAACAAAGAATTTCCATAGAACCAATCGACTTGTAATTTAGTCAACAGAGCTGCATCAACTAATTTTGTAGAAACATTATGATAACTATGTGCCGAAACATGGAAACATAACTCTATAGACGAAAGATGGGCATTTTGCAAACACGCTTCAAACGAAATGGCTTCAGGCATTTTTTTAAGGGCTTTTTTTCCCAGTTCGTACTTTTTTGCTTTGCATTATTTCTATGTTGAGAGAGGAGATGTCAAACAGCGATTTCAGGCTCGTTGTCAAGACCCAAACATTGCCGGATAATGTTAGATCGATCGTATCTCATTAAACAAACCTTATCGCGGTTGCTCAGGTGTCCGTGAATTGATACTAATTTATAACCCTTACGACTTACCACATGTTGTTTAGTATGACGTGTCATGGTGTACTGAATTACGGAAACGAACACTTCAAATTTAACTTGCCATCTTAAAAAAAAACGAGTACTTTTATGAATGAGAACACACTTTCAAAATAAGATCTTGAAACATAAATACATTTTTGATAACTGGGCAACATGACCAACAAAATAGCGATACAGTATTGTTTAAATGTACATAATTGTTTTCAATCCTTTTTATACTTCGTATAACATTAATTGACCATAGCGTAGAAAGTTCGCTCCTTTAAATTACTATGGCTTAGACGGAACTTCGCAATAAACAAAGGGAACTCGGAATGGCCGTGAATGCAACAAAGTACGAAAGAAGAGATACCTCAAATTGTTTAAATAGGACCAATTTCTCTATTTACCTGGTTCTTTGCATAATCAATTACTGCAACCCACGTGCGGTAAAATGCAACTAATAAAAACTTCTGACAAGTGCCGTATTAAAATACCAGACAGATACTGCCGAAACAATGCCAGAAACAATCAGATTATTGCTAGAATCTGTGAGTAATCATTTAATTAAGATTCCATAAAATTTCGGGGCCTCACAGAGCGCAGTATTGCTAAAACGCTTTAGAAAAAATAAAAACCAATGAAAGTTGCTCGTTTGACAATTAAAATATCACGTGACATCATCAGTCACATTGTCTTGGCTTGTGCAACTCGTTATATGTAACTGATTTACCGAAAGTATCATAAAACATGTAATTCAATCATGTCTGCCAGTTTGTATGTGCACCTGTAGCTCTATGTAGCATTTCCTCTAGTTATTACAACAGGATTAGATGTCAGACAACTGGTTCACCAAACAAGACAACAATATAGTTAACCTATTGCAATAACAACTAATGAGCTTCAAGTTATACGCAGCGACGCTACCAAAATACATACACATGGTTCATTATGAAAGACCTTCAGAGCACATTGTATACTTTAAAAGGTAAATACTTTGGCTGAAATAACTGTTGCATAATATGTGCGTGGAAAACTATTTATGCAGCCTAACAATTGTTCTTACATTGGGTTTTATCATTACATTGCGTCGTGCACATGCATTGGTTAATTATGGCTGACCATGTTAATTATGCGAATATGATAAAGTATTACATGACATTTTAACTTAATGACATTTTCGGAATATTTTTACCGGTTGGATATCTGCCACACTGATGCCAATTGTCGACCAACCTTATGCGTTTGGTCAAACAACGCACATCGAGTTATATTTCTGAGAAGTTTGCTACAACTCACCTTCGTCACATATTCATAGCGTAAGACCCCCGTCATCCTTGTACCAGCGTGTCGCCTCCTCGGATATGACAGTGGCCCTGAAATAGTATTAAAAGTATGACACACGTCATGCGAAAACGGGCCTTTGGACATTATCTTTACATACGTATAGGGTTCATAATGTCCGCTTTTGAGGCCACAAAACGTTGTGTGACTTAATAGCGGGCAAGGAAGCTCCTGACAAGACAACGAAGATGGCATAACCATTTTCGCATGGCGCGGCTCGTATATAAATTAATAAAGTTTTCGGAAAGCACTTAACATTGGTCTGCGTAATCGTTTTAAGAGTAATGTTGTATTATTGTAACTGGCAAAGTTTGTTTGATCATAATGCTGATCATTGCTTGACATAAAGGTTGACGTCGCCGACATGTATGTTAATGCTGTTTCAAACCAACATTAATTCGATGCATGCTTAAATAACAGTTCTAATGAAAGAGGATGACTTTTATTTCAGTGAAAACTATTTTGTTTGCAAGAAATACATTAATTTTTGATCGAAAGCGCTTGGTACGAATGAAATTAACTTAATTTGCTCCAAATACATCACATGTAATCGCACGTAAAGACGCTTTGCGAATAATGCTCGCAAAAGCTTCATTATTCGAGTTCATTGCGTTATTTTTGTTTTGATTTTGTTTCGTTGATCGGATGTTCCTCAGAACCAGTTTCTGCAAATACAACATTCAAGTGTGTGAGTACTGGGGCTTTATCAAACGCTATTCTGAGATCTTTGTTTAGTCCAAGTGTTTGAAAAAGGTTAGTTTTTTTTACCTAACTTAAAATGTTAATTATTTTTTGTGATGTATATCAGTATCTCCATATCTCTGTATCATTTTCATTTATGCACTGTCGGTGATTTTCTAAACAATTTTTTAAGAGGAACGCTGCATTTTTTAAAGAATGCACTCCATAGAAACCCACATTATCGCTCACAGTACATTTCAGAATAAGCAAATAATGCTCAGAGAACATAACACATAAGTGTAGCAGCCATTGACTCATTTGACAGGATTTTAGACGGAAATAAAACAGGTTTGGAAACACATTTTCTTGGCGGCAAATTGCACGTAGAATCCACGGGCTAGCGTTTTTTAGAAACCACACTGGATTACAAATACATAAACACTGGAAACGCTAATCCCAGGCGATACTAAAATCGCTTGAAGGAACACGTGTGTTGGATTTATGATAATAAAGGAACTTCCGATTGCGATTGGAGAAAATTAATTCAATTAACGCTTTTATCCAACTTGCTTTATGTTATTGCAGCTTCAATTAAGTCTACCTTCAAAAATGTCTATGATATGCGTTCTGAACACAGACTCAGTGTTTTCATTGACATCGTTAGAGTTCTGTACGAAAACCTGAACTTAGTAATGAGCAATTTATATTTCATTTCGGAGTAAATGATTTGAGCTAGTTAGTGATAACAGAAACAACATGACACCAAAACTATTCAAACATCTTGTCCGCGTACCAGTCACATATACATCAAATATCTCTCATCGCTATCTTTTAATTGACTCTATTATAAAAGTGCATTGATAAACGTTAAACTGGCGATGATCCACTCCTACTCTTAAAATATGAAATATGAGACGTAATACAAATGCTATCATTTGAGTAACGTTCTGATTTAACTGTGTTTAATGCAAGTGCGCAAGGTGTCATCCCAAATTTGCCATTTTTTTGTTTTCTTCGTTTAAAGAAAGTCTCTTCTTAGCGAAAATCCAGTTTAGTCGGAAAGTGTCGTCCCAGAGTAGCCTGCGCCTATTGCAAAGGCTAATATGGGACGACACTTAACACATTCATTAAGCCCAGTTTTTCAAGAAAAGGCATTTTTGATAAAAACGTAATAAAGCATATTTCTATGATATCAGAATAGCCATCGCAATACCCTTTTAAAATAAAAAGAATAAATTTATTCAAGAGAAACCTCAATTAACTGTTAGTAGTTTAAATATGTCCGTTTATATTAGAGTAGAGCTAAAATCAGATTTGCGAAGTTATTGTTCACTTCCCAAGAGTGTACAATGTCACTGTCACGTTCACTTCCGGTCTTCTTAAACAGAATATTACCAGCGCTACATGACACACTGAACATGTATCTGCCGTAATTAAAGAAACGACAATCGCTTTACCGTCGACAGATTGCTTACACTCTGACCCAAAGGTTACGCAATCTGGGTGTGACCTAACTACCCAGGCCAGATAACCGTGTTATGACGCCAATTAAAAGGGACAGTCATGGCCAAAGTGGCAGCGCAACCCTGTAGGTCGAAGCGACAGGGTACGGCGGGTCGAATTAATAGGGTATGGTTTCGGCGTAAGACAAACAGCTGTTTTATTTGTTTTATCAGTCGGCTAATCTATTACCATGGGTTGCGTATGAACTGTTTCATTGCATCCAATAGACAGAAATAATAAGAGAAAAAACATGCGTCGCAATCATCATGTGTATTACAATTGCGATAAATATGTTTCGAGAAAGAATTATTAAAAGATTGGTGTATAGTTCGGCATTTTTATGAAATTAAGTGCGAGGCGGCCGATCGGAATACATTCATATAGCTGTACATGTTCCTTATAATAACTTGCACTTGCACATGAACTAGTTAATAAAAAAGCGGAAAACTCCGACTGAGGAATTTGCTTTATGTCTTGTTCGTTGAATTTGTATATATCTGACAGTATCGCTTATTGTTCGCCTGTGATTTATTTTGATTTTTCCTAAAATGTTTTCTTTTATAAGAAATGATTTTGTTTTTTCAAAAACGTGTACAGAAATGCGAATTTTTACAACTCGTTATGCGAAATTCTTGCACACTAATTTAATAACGACTGCGCACGATTTCGTCATTCTTTTTACATCTTAACATAGCTTTCTTTAATCGTAACCTGCGTTTAAAAACAAAAACATCGCTTTAACGTGTTTTTAAACAGTACTTAACACCGAATAAACACTACAGAGATAACTCCCAGGGCGGTGATCAATGGTTCAAACGTCACATGACGAAAACGAGCGAAATAAGCAAAATTTACTTCAGTGTAACCCCCGTGGCATCAAACTTGTTGAGTGTGTTTTGGTAGTAAACTGTGAGACGCGCGGCAACGCGGTGGAACATAAGCAGTCGTTGTTTATGAGCTCTGATTACAATCTCTAAATGATTAGCAGCGCTTTAGGGCGCATGGAACGCGCGGTATCCTTAAGTGCGAGTTTTTTTCTCCAGAACTTATCTTCTTTAACGACACTGCTCGTAGTGTCTGCAAAGTCACGTTGGCGTAAGGCTAATACAACGACCTCTGTTGTGAACCATGTTTGCATGTTTAATTCTTTTAAAAGTTTTTTCCATTAATCGTAATCATATTCAGATATATCAACTATTAACAAGTCGTAAGCATCAAGTTAATAAGCATTATTATTGTCTACAAGGATATTGCGTCTTTAAAGGACTTCAAACCCTTTTTCACAGATAGGGGCACATGACCAAAGAGTGTAATGTGCCTGTGATGTTCTTTGCATGAACAATAGTCTTTTGTCATGCGCTCGGTTGGACTATTTGCCTTAAAAGATATTTTCTGTACATTAATTCTTTGTTTAATCGGGCCGACTAATAGATTTGATGCGACCACATATTTGACATCTTTCAGTTGTTTATTCATTCGTTCATTCCCAGTTTCGTATCCAGTAGGGATAACAGTAAATAGACTTGTTGGCATTTTACGTCAATATACAATTGTGTTGTTAAGTAACATGAAGACAATGTCTGAAGATGCACGTCAAGTATAATTCAACGCGGAATAAACGGTAACCAATGAAACAGTTAATGCCAAAGTCTATGAAATCGTTTAACTTTCACAAATATGCTTTGACATTTGCATTTTGACAAAAAAAAACTCATTCATATCGGACCAACAAAAGTTTTTTTCAATTCCATAAATATTCCATGAATTAAGTTTTGATTTGTCGGGAAAGCGTCTTTAAAATCATAGGAATGTAGAGTATCTGGAAAAGTATCAGGTATTGTAAAGCCGTCGTGACACCGGAAGTGGTTTATATTATTTTCAAAATCCCAAACTCGCATGGAATCTAAACAAATCAACATAAAGTAAATTATCTTAAGATATGTAAGAGAAAGATACACTGCAAGTTTATCCGGGCTTATGTAATGGGTTGCCTAGATGATGTGGTGATCACATCATTTAAGAATTACATGTTTGTCCTGCGCAGGTTTCTTTTGAACTATAGAAAGTGTTGCAAAAACAGCCATGTTTGACACTTTGAACATATAATAGCTGCAAGCGTCTTCAAGACGGATATTTGGTTAGAGATTAACATAAAACATTAAGTAATCTCTAACACTGTAACACTCGCATTTGATTAAATGCATTTTGAGTATACTTTTTGCATTTCTTATCGCTTTTGGCAGTGGGACAGTGTGTGAAAAGCGAACGGTTGCATTCAGTGGCAGACTATTTTATTTGAAATCTCGTTAACTATCACAGCGATTTTGCAGAATTCTTAGAGACTTAAGAATGTTCGATATTTTGTTTGTAATAAATCATTAAAAGTTCTTCAAGAAAACGCGAAAGCAATGAAAGGTGCCTTTTTCGAGGGTTATCTCAGATGACATGTGGGATATGAATTATTAAGTTTTAGACAAATGTTCGGTGCTTAGCAAACACGTCAAGGGTCTCATGATCGAACTTAATTTGCACGTGCCATATCTAAGCAGAAACGGATGTCCTATGGGAGAGCCGAGTTCTAAGATGTTCCAGATGTTATACGAGGAACAGGTTACGTCTTGCCGCGACGATCTTTTCAAATAAGAACGCGATAGTTCCGTGTACGTCCGCATTTGCCGTCAGAAGATTCACATCTTAATATACAGGATTGCATGCATGTTTCGCTATTGCAATACCCGTCGCTTAGGGCATTGGAATATGTTTTACAAGATTATCGATAGTGTTACAGCTATAAAAGTATACACCCTTTTAACACCTTTTGACTAAATGTCACGTTTAAGGACTGAATGAAATATGCGTGTCAATTCTTCAACCATGTGGACTTCAAGCCATACTGCATGATAGAGATTAATCAAAGCACTGAAAGCACTACAGTTGTTCGTTTTTGAAAAAAAATTCGATACAGCTTATTTTCAAAATTAAAAATATATGTTTTAATGACACGTTTAAATAAACCGCAACACATTAAAGTGTGTGTACACGCNCATGATCGAGCTTGATTTGCACGTGCCATATCTAAGCAGAAACGTACGTCCTATGGGAGAGCCGAGTTCTTAGATGTTCCAGATGTTATACGAGGAACAGGTTACGTCTTGCCGCGACGATCTTTTCAAGTAAGAACGCGATAGTTCCGTGTACGTCCGCATTTGCCGTCAGAAGATTCACATTTTAATATAAAGGATTGCATGCATGTTTCGCTATTGCAATACCCGTCGCTTAGGGCATTGTAATATGTTTTACAAGATTATCGATAGTGTTACAGCTATAAAAGTATACACCCTTTTAACACCAATACTCTTTTGACTAAATGTCACGTTTAAGGACTGAATGGAATATGCGTGTCAATTCTTCAACCATCTGGACTTCAAGCCATACTACATGATAGAGATAAATCAAAGCACTGAAAGCACTCCAGTTGTTCGCTTTTGAAATAAAATTCGATACAGCTTATTTTCAAAATTAAATAATAGATGTTTTAATGACACGTTTAAATAAACCGCGACACATTAAAGTGTGTGTACACGAAAATGTAGACGTTCAACAGGCATAGCACCATATGGATGTAACAGAGATACCTTAGCCCAAATATCACCAACATGTTCGTTTTGGTATGCTAAATAACATAATTTGCAATCAACAAAAGAATATACGTGGACATACTGTTTCACTATGAATGTCATTATAAAATAGTAATGCGCTTTGAAAGCACGAGAATAAAAATAATGCTAAACATACTACACTACACGATAAGATTGTGTATAAAAGTACCTGGAATAAAATCAGGACAGCATGACAAGAGCAGGACATAACTCACGAATAAGATAGGCATACAGACAAGCGAACAATTTTACACTTTGCGGATTGCAAGGAGTATATCACAAAGACCAACCTTGTGGCTTGTTTCTGCTAATATTTCCAAAAGCAAATATTGTTTGTAAGTCACCCAAACGTTTCCATTTACTTTTTCAATATACGAGTGTTTTCCACTCCAGTAAGGATGTTTAATGACAGACAGCTTCAAAATCTCTCAGTATCATTCCTTTTTAATAAGGGAAACTTAATCTAATGAATAATAACCCTTTTTACACCTAAACACCGCGTATAACTTGAGAAAAAAATCCTAGGCATTGTGATGACCTGAAATTAGGACACACATCCGCGTTTCGAGGTGCCGCGGACATATTTCCTTCCAATTCCTCGTGACTGAAGACCCAATCACATGTCATGTCAGATCGGGTCGTCCCTCCCAAGTGTCGCGTGCTAATTCTTACGAACTTCGCTCGAATACTTCGTTTTAACAACAATAGACTGTAATAAATCTACGTCTCGATGCTCGCTAGGGTATAATAGCTTGCGCCAAGCCTTCAGTTGCTGACGGCACAGTGGTGTTGTAACATTACCGTATCCAATATATCACTGTAATTGGCCACAAAGACACGTACAGAGATACATGTTTCGCTTACTTTTTTGTTGACTATTGTTCTTTCTTCATGTATAAAACACGAACTGAGGTCCAAATTTTACTTTTTTTGACAAGATAAAGGACATTCCAGGCAGAAATGTTGTTTCATAGTACTTTTATATATCGGGTCCAGAAAAATAGTCAGTGATATTAATGTATTGTGTCACGGATTTTTCATGTAATACATTATTTTGTATGATGTTTTAAAGCGTTCAAGTTCTTTATGTGGCGAATTGGCAAGAAACAAGAATTATGGTGATAGTTCTTGGCAAAAAAATATATTTCCGGCTCGTTTGTCTGTGTCTTTTTTATAATTTGCGCGTGATAAATTGTCATTGTGTTATTATTTTCTAACAACAAACAAAACAACTTAGGCACACAACAGAAATTTTCTGGTCTTCAATTTGTATTTAAAGTGTTAAAACTGCTCTTTATGATATACATGTAGAGCAATTACATGTTTGAATATTTTTTTAAGTAGTGGTTTTGATTGAATCTAACATTTTCAGTATTTATATTTTAGAGATATACTTAATAATGCTAGTGCATGATACGTTAGTTTCAAATGTATGTAAAATCTACAAGCACGACAATCAACATTCAGTTGGGATGGTTTGCGATCAAAACAATTTATTTGATTCTACGTATATTACTACTGAAAATGTGACGTAGCAAATATTGAGGTCATGTGACAAACATAATCGTTGCATTATGAAGCAATAGGTGGGGCGATCGTAAAATAAGTCATTGATGGTAATTTATTTGACAAAGGTATCTAATTAGCCATATGCAGATGCAGATTACGTAGCAACTGATTTTACAAGTAATTGAAGGGATATCAACCACGGAACATTTCATACCAATTGTCAGATACACTTTTATAACATGCGTTTTATGGTTTATTGTTAAGAGGTCATACAATGCATTNCATATCGTTGAATGCTCCGATAGAAGACGATAAAACCAGTTACGAAAGCGATTATTTAGTGTGTATCGGTATTCTAGAATGCATTAAGACATCCAAATCTGACAAAATTGCCTTAGCATTTGCAACTTATCACGATATGTTTTACCTGCAAACGTGTAATTAGAAAAATATTTGATGCCTGTAAATAGTTTTTTTTTACAAATTGCATGTGTTTTTGAACGACAAACATGAAAAAACATAAACACTGAAATAAACATGGTTTTGTATGTGTACTTCTCGACAGAAATATGATTCTAAATTAATGTTTATATTTGAAAATGCCATATATATGCATGTACATTGGCCTCGTTCACGCAGATATGGCACGACACTTTCCGCCTAGACTGGATTTTTCTTTAGAAGAGACATCCTTTCGACGCACAATACCATAAAACGGAAAGTTTTGTCTCTGATTAGGCTGTGCTAATCTGAGATGGAACTTTACGCAAATGCATTATGACCAGATTTCACAGAACGCGGCTCAAATTATAGGCGCATTATAATCCAAGAACGACAGCTATGTGCATAACAAAGAATTTCCATAGAACCAATCGACTTGTAATTTAGTCAACAGAGCTGCATCAACTAATTTTGTAGAAACATTATGACAACTATGTGCCGAAACATGGAAACATAACTCTATAGACGAAAGATGGGCATTTTGCAAACACGCTTCAAACGAAATGGCTTCAGGCATTTTTTTAAGGGCTTTTTTTCCCAGTTCGTACTTTTTTGCTTTGCATTATTTCTATGTTGAGAGAGGAGATGTCAAACAGCGATTTCAGGCTCGTTGTCAAGACCCAAACATTGCCGGATAATGTTAGATCGATCGTATCTCATTAAACAAACCTTATCGCGGTTGCTCAGGTGTCCGTGAATTGATACTAATTTATAACCCTTACGACTTACCACATGTTGTTTAGTATGACGTGTCATGGTGTACTGAATTACGGAAACGAACACTTCAAATTTAACTTGCCATCTTAAAAAAAAACGAGTACTTTTATGAATGAGAACACACTTTCAAAATAAGATCTTGNAATCGTTGAGATCTATATCATCATAAATATCATCATTATAATGAATATAAGCTTCATAACAATCATCATTAGTATCATAAACTCCCTGATTAGAATTCCCATCAGCATCACCATTGTTATTATCCGCTGCACCTACAACTCCAATTTCTTAAAAGTAATAACCCTTACGACTTACCACATGTTGTTTAGTATGACGTGTCATGGTGTAATGAATTACGGAAACGTACACTTTAATTTTAACTTGCCCTCTTAAAAAAAACGAGTACTTTTATGAATGAGAACACACTTTCAAAATAAGATCTTGAAACATAAATACATTTTGATAACTTGGCAACATGACCAACAAAATAGCGATACAGTATTGTTTAAATGTACATAATTGTTTTCAATCCTTTTCATACTTCTTATAACATTAATTGACCATAGCGTAGAAAGTTCGCTCCTCTAAATTATTATGGCTTAGACGGAACTTCTCAATAAACAAAGGGAACTCGGAATGGCCGTGAATGCAACAAAGTACGAAAGAAGAGATACCTCAAATTGTTTAAATAGGACCAATTTCTCTATTTACCTGGTTCTTTGCATAATCAATTACTGCAACCCACGTGCGGTAAAATGCAACTAATAAAAACTTCTGACAAGTGCCGTATTAAAATACCAGACAGATACTGCCGAAACAATGCCAGAAACAATCAGATTATTGCTAGAATCTGTGAGTAATCATTTAATTAAGATTCCATAAAATTTCGGGGCCTCACAGAGCGCAGTATTGCTAAAACGCTTTAGAAAAAATAAAAACCAATGAAAGTTGCTCGTTTGACAATTAAAATATCACGTGACATCATCAGTCACATTGTCTTGGCTTGTGCAACTCGTTATATGTAACTGATTTACCGAAAGTATCATAAAACATGTAATTCAATCATGTCTGCCAGTTTGTATGTGCACCTGTAGCTCTATGTAGCATTTCCTCTAGTTATTACAACAGGATTAGATGTCAGACAACTGGTTCACCAAACAAGACAACAATATAGTTAACCTATTGCAATAACAACTAATGAGCTTCAAGTTATACGCAGCGACGCTACCAAAATACATACACATGGTTCATTATGAAAGACCTTCAGAGCACATTGTATACTTTAAAAGGTAAATACTTTGGCTAAAATAACTGTTGCATAATATGTGCGTGGAAAACTATTTATGCAGCCTAACAATTGTTCTTACATTGGGTTTTATCATTACATTGCGTCGTGCACATGCATTGGTTAATTATGGCTGACCATGTTAATTATGCGAATATGATAAAGTATTACATGACATTTTAACTTAATGACATTTTCGGAATATTTTTACCGGTTGGATATCTGCCACACTGATGCCAATTGTCGACCAACCTTATGCGTTTGGTCAAACAACGCACATCGAGTTATATTTCTGAGAAGTTTGCTACAACTCACCTTCGTCACATATTCATAGCGTAAGACCCCCGTCATCCTTGTACCAGCGTGTCGCCTCCTCGGATATGACAGTGGCCCTGAAATAGTATTAAAAGTATGACACACGTCATGCGAAAACGGGCCTTTGGACATTATCTTTACATACGTATAGGGTTCATAATGTCCGCTTTTGAGGCCACAAAACGTTGTGTGACTTAATAGCGGGCAAGGAAGCTCCTGACAAGACAACGAAGATGGCATAACCATTTTCGCATGGCGCGGCTCGTATATAAATTAATAAAGTTTTCGGAAAGCACTTAACATTGGTCTGCGTAATCGTTTTAAGAGTAATGTTGTATTATTGTAACTGGCAAAGTTTGTTTGATCATAATGCTGATCATTGCTTGACATAAAGGTTGACGTCGCCGACATGTATGTTAATGCTGTTTCAAACCAACATTAATTCGATGCATGCTTAAATAACAGTTCTAATGAAAGAGGATGACTTTTATTTCAGTGAAAACTATTTTGTTTGCAAGAAATACATTAATTTTTGATCGAAAGCGCTTGGTACGAATGAAATTAACTTAATTTGCTCCGAATACATCACATGTAATCGCACGTAAAGACGCTTTGCGAATAATGCTCGCAAAAGCTTCAATATTCGAGTTCATTGCGTTATTTTTGTTTTGATTTTGTTTCGTTGATCGGATGTTCCTCAGAACCAGTTTCTGCAAATACAACATTCAAGTGTGTGATTACTGGGGCTTTATCAAACGCTATTCTGAGATCTTTGTTTAGTCCAAGTGTTTAAAAAAGGTAAGATTTTTACTAAAAATGCTAATTAATTTTTGGAAGTGATGTTTATCAGTATCTTCATATCTCTGTATCATTTTCATTTATGAACTGTCGGTGATTTTCTTAACAATTTTCTAAGAGGAACGCTGAATTTTTTAAATAATGCACTCCATAGAAACCCACACTATCGCTCGCAGTACATTTCAGAATAAGAACATAATGCTTAGAGAACATAACACATAATTGTAGCAGACATTGACTCATGTGACGGGATTTTAGACGGAAACAAAACAGGTTGGGAAACACATTTTCTTGGCGGCAAATTGCACGTAGAATCCACGGGCTAGCGTTTTTAAGAAACCACACTGGATTACAAATACATAAACACTGGAAACGTTAATCCCAGTCGATATTAAAATCGCTTGAAGGAACACGTTTGTTGTTGTAATCATATTCAGATATATCAACTATTAACAAGTCGTAAGCATCAAGTTAATAAGCATTACTATTGTCTACAAGGATATTGCGTCTTTAAAGGACTTCAAACCCTTTTTCACAGATAGGGGCACATGGCCAAAGAGTGTAATGTGCCTGTGATGTTCTTTGCATGAACAATAGTCCTTTGTCATGCGCTCGGTTGGACTATTTGCCTAAAAAAGTGGACTGATATTTTCTGTACATTAATTCTTTGTTTAATCGGGCCGACTAATAGATTTGATGCGACCACATATTGGACATCTTTCAGTTGTTTATTCATTCGTTCATTCCCAGTTTCGTATCCAGTAGGGATAACAGTAAATATACTTGTTGGCATTTTACGTCAATATACAATTGTGTTGTTAAGTAACATTAAGACAATGTCTGAAGATGCACGTCACGTATAATTAAACGTGGATGAAACGGTAACCAATGAAACGGTTAATGCCAAAGTCTATGAAATCGTTTAACTTTCACAAATATGCTTTGACATTTGCATTTTGACGAAACAAAAATCGTTCATATCGGACCAACAAAAGTTTTTTTCAATTCCATAAATATTCCATGAATTAAGTTTTGATTTGTCGGGAAAGCGTCTTTAAAATCATAGGAATGTAGAGTACCTGGAAACGTATCAGGTATTGTAAAGCCGTCGTGACACCGGAAGTGGTTTATATTCTTTTCAAAATCCCAAACTCGCATGGAATCTAAACAAATCAACATAAAGTAAATTATCTTAAGTTATGTAAGAGAAAGATAGACTGCAAGTTTATCCGGGCTTATGTAATGGGTTGCCTAGATGATGTGGTGATCACATCATTAAAGAATTACATGTTTGTCCTGCGCAGGTTTCTTTTGAACTATAGAAAGTGTTGCAAAAACAGCCATGTTTGACACTTTGAACATATAATAGCTGCAAGCGTCTTCAAGACGGATATTTGGTAAGAGATTAACATAAAACATTAAGTAATCTCTAACACTGTAACACTCGCATTTGATTTAATGCATTTTGAGTATACTTTTTGCATTTCTTATCGCTTTTGGCAGTGGGACAGTGTGAGAAAAGCGAACGGTTGCATTCAGTGGCAGACTATTTTATTTGAAATCTCGTTAACTATCACAGCGCATTTGCAAAATTTTTAGAGACTTAAGAATGTTCGATATTTTGTTTGTAATAAACCATTAAAAGTTCTTCAAGAAAACGCGAAAGCAATGAAAGGTGCCTTTCTTGAGGGTTATCTCAGATGACATGTGGGATATGAATTATTGTGTTTTAGACAAATGTTCGGTGCTTAGCAAACACGTCAAGGGTCTCATGATCGAGCTTGATTTGCACGTGCCATATCTAAGCAGAAACGTACGTCCTATGGGAGAGCCGAGTTCTTAGATGTTCCAGATGTTATACGAGGAACAGGTTACGTCTTGCCGCGACGATCTTTTCAAGTAAGAACGCGATAGTTCCGTGTACGTCCGCATTTGCCGTCAGAAGATTCACATTTTAATATAAAGGATTGCATGCATGTTTCGCTATTGCAATACCCGTCGCTTAGGGCATTGTAATATGTTTTACAAGATTATCGATAGTGTTACAGCTATAAAAGTATACACCCTTTTAACACCAATACTCTTTTGACTAAATGTCACGTTTAAGGACTGAATGGAATATGCGTGTCAATTCTTCAACCATCTGGACTTCAAGCCATACTACATGATAGAGATAAATCAAAGCACTGAAAGCACTCCAGTTGTTCGCTTTTGAAATAAAATTCGATACAGCTTATTTTCAAAATTAAATAATAGATGTTTTAATGACACGTTTAAATAAACCGCAACACATTAAAGTGTGTGTACACGAAAATGTAGACGTTCAACAGGCATAGCACCATATGGATGTAACAGAGATACCTTAGCCCAAATATCACCAACATGTTCGTTTTGGTATGCTAAATAACATAATTTGCAATCAACAAAAGAATATACGTGGACATACTGTTTCACTATGAATGTCATTATAAAATAGTAATGCGCTTTGAAAGCACGAGAATAAAAATAATGCTAAACATACTACACTACACGATAAGATTGTGTATAAAAGTACCTGGAATAAAATCAGGACAGCATGACAAGAGCAGGACATAACTCACGAATAAGATAGGCATACAGACAAGCGAACAATTTTACACTTTGCGGATTGCAAGGAGTATATCACAAAGACCAACCTTGTGGCTTGTTTCTGCTAATATTTCCAAAAGCAAATATTGTTTGTAAGTCACCCAAACGTTTCCATTTACTTTTTTCAATATACGAGTGTTTTCCACTCCAGTAAGGATGTTTAATGACAGACAGCTTCAAAATCTCTCAGTAGCATTCCTTTTTAATAAGGGAAACTTAATCTAATGAATATTATCTAGTAGTAAACATGATCGAAAACTCGATCAGGAATACAAAATGTTAAGTCCCTCGGGTTAGTAGTAAAAAACAACCCTTTTTACGCCTAAACACCGCGTATAACTTGAGAAAAAAAAAATCCTTGGCATTGTGATGACCTGAAATTAGGACACACATCCGCGTTTCGAGGTGCCGCGGACATGTTTCCTTCCAATTCATCGTGACTGAAGACCCAATCACATGTCATGTCAGATCGGGTCGTCCCTCCCAAGTGTCGCGTGCTAATTCTTACGAACTTTGCTCAAATACTTCGTTTTAACAACAATAGACTGTAATAAATCTACGTCTCGTTGCTCGCTAGGGTATAATAGCTTGCGCCAAGCCTTCAGTTGCTGACGGCACAGTGGTGGTGTAACATTACCGTATCCAATATATCACTCTAATTGGCCACACAGACACGTACAGAGATACATGTTTCGCTTACTTTTTGTTGACTATTGTTCTTTCTTCATGTATAAAACACGAACTTAGGTCCAAATTTTACTTTTTTTGACAAGATAAAGGACATTCCAGGCAGAAATGTTGTTTCATAGTACTTTTATATATCGGGTCCAGAAAAATAGTGAGTGATATTAATGTATTGTGTCACGGATTTTTCATGTCATACATTATTTTGTATGATGTTTTAAAGCGTTCAAGTTCTTTATGTGGTGAATTGGCAAGAAACAAGAATTATGGTGACAGTTCTTGGCAAAAAAATATATTACCGGCTCGTTTGTCTGTGTCTTTTTTTATAATTTACGCGTGATCAATTGTCATTGTGTTATTATTTTCTAACAACAAACAAAACAACTTAGGCACACAGCAGAAATTTTCTGGTCTTCAATTTGTATTTAAAGTGTTAAAACTGCTCTTTACGATATACATGTAGAACAATTACATTTTTTAATATTTTTTTAAGTAGGGGTTTTAATTGAATCTAACATTTTCAGTATTTATATTTTAGAGATATACTTAATAATGCTAGTGCATGATACGTTAGTTTCAAATGTATGTAAAATCTACAAGCACGACAATTAACATTCAGTGTAAATGGTTTGCGATCAAAACAATTTATTTGATTCTACGTATTTTACTACTGAAAATGTGACGTAGCAAATATTGAGGTCATGTGACAAACATAATCGTTGCATTATCAAGCAATAGGTGGGCGATCGTAAAATAAGTCATTGATGGTAATTTATTTGACATTGTATCTTTATAGCCATATGCAGATGCAGATTACGTAGCAACTGACTTTACAAGTAATTGAAGGGATATCAACCACGGAACATTTCATATCAATTGTCAGATAAACTTTTATAACATGCGTTTTATGGTTTATTGTTAAGAGGTCATACAATGCATTTATATCTTATGCAAGGCAGGGCATATTTGAAACAGATGAGGTCTCTGAAATTACTTCTTGCAATTCGCAATGTTTGAAACAATAATTGGACAATGCGGGAAAATCAACATGGATAAGACAATATATTATTAATAATAAGGGTTGTGGAATATGTTGGTTCGCAGCCTGTGAATGCTTCGCTTTCTTCGTTGTTTGGGCAAATCCGTAATTCGTGGGCATTGAGCAGGGTTCGAAAGACTTTTGCAACTTTGCATGTACAGTATTTATACAGCATGATGGACCTTTCTACCTATCTCAGCGCGACCATTTTGCTGAGCAGAACGTAAGCAATCAACGCAGCGTGTGCGCGAACTAAATACGTATGACAATTTCCATAAATGACGTCACTCACCGGAAGATGACACAGCCGGTGTCGGGCGCGGTCCAGTTTACCTTGATCTTGTTCTTCTTGGCCAGGTAGTGATGAGTGATCACGGTTTGATTGCAGTTCTCGGCCTTCTTCACGTGGTCAGTGGGAACCTAAAAGATGGTATAATAAAATATGTCACCTTAAATAGCATCATTTTTATTAACACCATTGTTACTACCAGCATAATCATCAGAATCAACATCTGAATTTCCATCATCATTATCATTTAAATTATCTATCAGGAAAAAAAGTAACCAACATCAGCAGCATCTGAAGATAAAATATATATCAACTTTAGCAACGGTATTAATCTCACCACCATCACCATAATCGTTGAGATCTATATCATCATAAATATCATCATTATAATGATTATAAGCTTCATAACAATCATCATTAGTATCATAAACTCCCTGATTAGAATTCCCATCAGCATCCCCATTGTTATTATCCGCTGCACATACAACTCCAATTTCTTAAAAGTAATAAACATCACCGCGACCACCACTTCCACAACAAGATCATCATCATCACGATAATAATCACCACCACCATCATCATGATAATCGAAGTCGTCCTGTCTACCATCTTCTTCTATAAGTTTGTATAGCTATAATAACGCAAGCTCAGCTGGATTATTTTAATCATCACCTTCATCATGATATTTTTTTGTAGTTTTACAGTTTTATAATGAGTTTCCATGATACAAACTCAATATCATTAATAGCAGCCGATGTATATTGGCGTCTAGGAAACGATATGAATATCAATTATCATCATTTCAAAAATATAGTATAAATAAACGTTGTTATGAGTATATAAAGAATCACAGCGGTATATTCTGGAGATAAAAATTATACCGGCAACACGAACGCAATTTAGCCGATCGTAATAAATGATTCGGAAATAACTAACATAATGATTCATAAAAACTGCGAGGAATTATATCTAATCTGTCTCGACTAACGTTTTGTGCGCCTACTTGCGGGCTAGATCAAGTCGTTGGTTAGAAATTACAGCGTTAATTCATTTTATTCACAATTAAATGTCTTTGCTGCAATTCCGAATTGGTTGCATGTATATGTGCAGGCAGTTATTATTTCAAAAGAGTATTGATAAGTGTGAAACGGATTATTTATTAGTAAAACAAATTAAATTTACATTTTATTACATTTTTATTGATCGTAATTATTTTATTTTATTTGTAAATTAGAAATGCTGGAAGAAATCCAGCAAAATATTAGATGTGTGGTTAATGATTCTCTTAAAATACAGTTTACAACACGACACAATCGTTAAATCAATCATTGACTCAAACGAAACTAGCAAAAAAACAACCGAACTTCGTTACAAAATATTATCAATTTTGACAAGCCCAGGTTCGAATAGTTCCGCAGAACGCAAAACTGATTTCCGCAATGTTTAATTTACTGAAGATCAAAAAAGTGTTTGTTTCTATGAAAGAAATAAATGCACATACATACATACCTATAAAACAATTAAAACATATGCGTCTTCTTATTCACAAAGGGTTTTACGACAATCAAAGTGGCAATTATTTTAGAGGTACAATGTAATTAGTTGTGATTCACGGATTAACCAATTCTCCTTTAACAATGACAAGACTATCCTCAACAAGTCACTTATGTCTGAAACGATGCAATTACTCGTAATTCATTGACAGATAATAGGTCTGGCGAGTGTTCTATGTTAGAAATAGAAGGAAATACCTTACCACTTGAGTTATCTTGATTGAAATAATATCTTAATAATGCAATCTACGTTTATTTCTACAAGTACTGGATCTTTTCCTAAGAGATAGACAAAATTACACAGATGTACAGCTTTTGAATGCGAAGTCATTAAAACAGATTTATTATTTTTGAAATTTAATATTATGCATTCTCAGGTAAATAATAAATTTTAAAACAGAGACTAGGTTAACATGGCTGACTCAAATTGCAAAGAGACCAAGGTTTCTTCGTGATTTGGCGCCTGTTGGTTTGGTAATTTATATTATGACCGGCAAGCAAACAAACGGTTTCATGTTATTAACAAATCTTATCAGATAATCAAAGCGCTGAGTGAATTAAGAGTGACAAATACTTAAGACCCAGAATACATAAAGATTTAAATGAACGTATTTAGCAATGCTCTAAGTATAATACAAGCTTTAACAAACGACTTATATTGTATATTAAAAGATTCGCATACTAGCAATACAATCATAATATACCTCAAACTTCCCAGCGATCTGTGACTCGTCAGTGCTCTCTTCCGGTGAGGCTATCAGCATGATCCTGAGCAATCCATCCGTCTTTTCTTTGTGAGTATTGTTAACCACAACTGGAAATACAAAGAAAACACAATTAAAATCAGAGAACTTTCCATTCGTTTTTGAAATCTTTGAAATAAGAAACAAATATATATTAGACTGTTTTCGACCGTCTGATCCCTATGTTTTCATCAGCTGAGATAGATAACAAGAGAGATGAAGAAATTAAGTGTTCGGAAAAACAATCGCCCTCTGCCAAACTGCACGATATGTGAACGTCTTTAACTTGCATCACAAAGCACATTTCTCTCATATATTTCAAGTATGCATTACATTGCGATGAAATGTAAGTGCAAACACTATATTTGTAATGGTTGTTCATATGACAGCTAACTCAGGAATATACTTGTTTCAGTGAAATAAACATATCGATGATCATACATGTATGTTATTGTTGTTGTAGTTGTTTTACACCGTGACACACTCTAGACAACCAATTAACACTTAAAATATCAATAACAATCAAATATAATGTAGCTTGAGTATAGTATAATGTTTTACAACTCTAGACACAAACTGCTCTCAACTCCCGTGTTCTGAATCTTGCCCCAGCACAACGAGATACACGATTTCTCTTATTCTTTAGAATTCACTGACAAAAGCCTGATACCACACATTGCACGCCAAAATAAACTTCTTACCAAAAATATACTCTTAGACCATCCAGTGCAGTGCATGTTGTTCAAACAGTTCCTACGAGCTAACGCACAGGTTATTGACTTAAACCAAAGGCCTTTGAGTAAACTTTTTTTGCACGGGTTTTAAATGCATAGTTTACAATTAAATTTGAAAGCTCGTTTTCTACAACTGCAAATTATGTTATTTGAATTCTGACATTCTTTGAATTACTGGCTGTATACAAAGATGACCCCGAGTGTTGGAAGAATTTTTTTTCAACAACCCAACCTTTGTCGTACAGGCTGAAATATTTACATTGGGAACATCTTTACATAAATCGTATGTTTGTTCAGTATAAATGATACGCGGTGCATTTGTGGCCTTCTTTCAGTAACTTTGCTCTTGAAATTTTCAAATTGTGAAAAAACTTTGAACTGTAAATATGAAGTTCTGCTATATACAGTCAAGTACTTGTCCGATATTGAAGCGTCATTGCGTATGGGTGGCGAAGAACATTTTTATCCATTTTTAGACTTTACTGACGTCATAAAGCTGGTGCTCGATTTTCTGCTCCATAAAGGTACTGGTTCAACAAGCAAATGACTTGGATGCGTATGTCAACATGTAAATCATTGTGGAAATTGTGATTAGCATTTTAAAGAGAAAATCGAGTCTAATTTAAGCAAATTATCTTAAAGTCTTCGGAACCGAAAAAGGTTCGATGCCTGACATAATCTTTCGGCATATATCTTTTAATTATGTTTAGTTCAATAATGTTTCGTATTAAATGGATTAACGGCTATTTGAGAACTACTACGTTCTCTACACGCGAAAATAAAATGTAAATAACGTCTCAATTGAATCTTCCAGATCAGTATGAGCAAATTAAGACCAAAGTCTTCAAATTCTATGCATTCGTTACCACCCTAATCAAATCGAATGCCATACAAACATCATGGTAAACGTTTTCATTTCTATAAAATCGACATGTACCGAATTTCATGTCACTGCTACATAAAACATTAGAACATTTATATAAAACAGAAAAATAAATATTACAATACAATATATACACATGGTACATAAGGGAATATTAGGTGTTTTGGTGTGAGATATCAGGTTAAAATAATCAAACAAGTAAAATAATATTAAACCTATGAAAATGGTGTCGATAATGTTATTAATCAAATCCAGAAGAATACTTTTTATTCAAAATGAGTATGACAACTAAAACTGACAACAACGCAGTCTGGCCCTGAGCTATCCTGTAGGCTAAAAAGTCACGCAAGGTTTCGTGGTCTCATTAGCGTACATGGTAGCCCCAGACCAGACTCAGATGGTTGCATAAGGAATGAGACAATTTTTTGCATGAAGCGGGTAATGCCATCGGCGACAGTTCACCGTGATACAAAGAATGTAACGCCATATCGTGTTATTCTCAGCGCAATATCTTTTACATGGAGGATATTTGAATCATAAACACCATTTAAACAGACTGTCGATGACGGCGGTATTGTGCCTTAAGTGGCCAACATGTCTGAATAGACTTCGAGTAGGTATGAGGGAATACGTTGACATGCATGTCATATTATTGGAGTTTCAGTGAAATGTTCACCTACTTGGAACACTTCGTTATTTTTCATGCAGTATGTATGCAGTAGTTTAAATGCTTAATATATATNGATAGCCCATTTTTTAACTGGATGATGATTGATGATCAAGTTGGTCGGGTAAGCAGGTATCAAGTAATAGACGTTGTCGAAGACTTTTGTGAAATTCGCAAACACTGAGCGTGTCGGTTTCACACAGCGATGTCCACATGCTGTGATTTGCGAATTATTTATGCATCACCTTGTTGGTTGTGCAGCTGATGTGTGTATGTCGGGGTTTGGTTTGACGCTTGAGGCCATCGAGCGTTTCGTTAAATGTATTTCTCTTAAAGCACATGATTCTATCATTATGTCAAACATGACCTAATCTCGAATAGCGTTTGAGGAGAGTGTAAAGAAAGCTCCTCATTTTTCTTGAAATGGAAGAATGTGACACGGAGGCAAGTTGTATTGCACAACAATGGTAAAAAAGGTTACTAAAGACCATTTATTTCATTTATTATCATAAAGAATCCATTTCGTTTACATAGCAACGGACAATTGCTGGAACGGGCAACGTTCAGCTTTATAAGCTGAATTTGGTGCTTGAAACGGAAATAAATATTAAATGCTATATATAATCCTTTATAAATGACCCGTGCAAATGCGCCTATTTTATGCTTAATTGATATCAATGAATATTTCGTAATGATTAAAATCCACACTTTAATGGGACTTCTTTACAAAACGATTTCTACGACCTAACAACACAGGATGTCTAGTATCCCTCCGCGCCAAATAAAGCGATTTTCCTCCGCAGGCGAACATTAACTTCACATTTTCAAGCAAGCATGTATATAGACGGATCTTTTTAAACACACGCATTTCACAAAATTTAATGATCCTAAAGGATTAGGCTGGTTTTAAAGTCCGTGGTTTATAAATGTATTACTTCAGTCATGCAAGGTTTCTCTGGGAGAACTTAATTGCGCCAACATCGTATGAATATCAATGTTTGCTGTCAAAACGTTAAAATCCATATTTCAATTCAATATTTCAGTTTGAGCTTCAATGTGTTATAAATAATAAAATTAATATTTTCACCAACATTACTAGTACTGAAGAGACTGTGTAATTAATCTTCTTCATATACTGTCAATGCAGACATTTTTATTCTGTCAAGAAACATAAGTATAAACAACTTTTAAAAGTAAATTATATTAAGTCCTTTTTTCGCATACTATTTCAAAGTATGTGTATTATTATAGATATAGAATCTGTACAGTGTACACACATTTTGTATTGAACGTTGTTATGATAATAATTTATTTCACCCTCAAAACATACTTAAATACGGAAATATACTGTTAATAAAAGACGGCAATTAATTGTAGTTTACCTATATCAAGATCGTGATTGACCCTTAACAATATTAATTATCCAACACTGCGTTGATAAATGCGTTTATGGTGCTGTTTTTAAGATGAAGCTCATACATGTGGAATCTTTCGCACCCTGTCAAAAATCAAAGGCGTACATTAGTTCTTAATTGACCGTAGAATAATCACGTTTTGTGCGGCTATGATAGAACAAGATGCTTTGTTGTTTATTTCTCATCAGAAGTCAAACAATCTTTTATCAAGGTACCCGGTCGAACTCCACTGTAAAGAGGCTTTTGATGGACCAAACGTTTTTAGATCGTCTAGCGTGAAATAGGACGTAGGTGGTATAATAGATTCTCCAGAGAAATTATCGGTATCCTGCGATTGGACAGGAATATTACCCGCGTTGTTTCTCATAAATCACGAAAAACACTATAATTTGTTTGGTTTTGTTATCATTGATATACTAACTCGACAACTAACGGTCATGCTATACTTGCTCCAAAGATTAGTTTAGTGGATGTTTGCCTGCTCTTTATCTGATTTAAACATACAACCTTTATCCTTGTTACTCTTCGACTAATGGTCTTTACGATAGGTTAAACCAAAAAGCAAGCAACAAAAAGTCTTTTTTATATACGAACATCGAGAACATTTACCAAGACATTGACGTATTGGGTCCATTATTCCGAAATGTAATAGGCAACTATTATATTTACAATTTGTTTTACATTCAATGAGATTATTTTATATGTGGTTTAGATTTATTTTATATCAAAATATTCGGTCTATTTATCGCTGCTAAGCATCCAATCTTATAGGCAACATGAAGGTACATGTACACAATTATATAATACAAACATGTATTATAATCGTTCCTCAAAGCAATAAGGAGCTAACAATAATGTTTGGGAATAAGCTGACGACAAAGTCTTCTGGATTTTAATGAAGCAATTGGATATTCTTACGCATCTGATTTTTTATTGAACACAAGCTCTTCCCACAAGTAAATCAATTTTCATGGCAGGATATTGGGTTATTTAACAACAAATCGGCTTACCAACCGCAATTATATTCATTTTAACTTCATACCATTTTAAAGTATTTGAATGCATTTGTGTATTTCTTTGTTTGCGGTAGGATGTCTTTTTGCTGTCTTTCTCAATAGCGGATATTGTTGTATTATGCACGAATGGCCAAAAATGATTCTTTAAGAGACACTAACATGGGTCCGTTAATCAAAACTAAACGCACAATTCTACTTTTGAATGTATTGATCAATCATTTCATATATACAATGTTTTTCATTGAGACATATTTGTGTGATTGACATAGGTTTTGCAAAGAGTTTATACCTTAATTAGCTTCCTTAATCAGATTAACAGAAACGACGCTTTCACCGCATTTGTTGAAAACCTACGCCTTTTGTATAGTGTTAAAAAGCACTTCTCCAAATAACTTCAATTCAATTATAAGTATACAATTTGAACAAGTGTTCATAATTAACAGCCATAATAAGCTTACGGACGGGTGTGATTGTATGTATTCATGTGAAATCATTGAAGTCTTGCTGTGTTTGGTACAATAAAATAACAGTTCATTTAGTGTTAAAACGCTGACGTAATTTTCGGTACAATACATGTTCTACAAACGTATAATGCAGCCTTTGCGTGGACTGTTTATTAAGGTTTTAATTGTATCGTAATGACCATACATGCTGCGTGGGATGTGAAAACACGATTTAAAAAAAAGCTGAAATTGTTTGGTTGAATAAATCACCACGGTTGATTAATAGAAATAAAGGCCGTTTGTATATTTGGATCGGTGGGGTCAATTTGTTGCTGAATTCGAGAGACATCTGGTCTAGACTACTGTATACATCCAGATTTCTAACTAATCTTTACTAATAACATATTCTAGTCCTGCAGTGTTTTGAGTTATGCGATAACTGTCAAAAATAGAGACCATTACACTCGATATTGAATTAGACCTTGTTGCTCGCGATTATGTCATTCGCTGGTTTTTGTTTTCAATTTAAAATTTATTCACGGATAAAAAGGCCAAAATGCCGGTCCTTGCATAGCAAGGTTGCCGACAAGGTGACAGCAATCACAATTACACATGACTGTCAAAAAGTCCATACACGTTGATAAATGTAATAGCTGTACTTCAAAATCTGTTTAGCACCAACACACGAAGCAAATGCCATTCAGTATGTCGACATTAAAAACACGTCTTCGACACGAGTTGCTGTTAATAAATGTTACCCTATAATGCAGATACAGTTTGAACTAGGTTAATGTAATGCTTAAACATTTGCATGATTGAGTCAATTTTTATTTGTTAAAATACGAATTCCCAGCGATTTTCTGTAATTGGGCCTACCCATGTGGTGGCAAAACGAAGTTTGACAAAGAATGTCTTCAAATTCCGAAGACGAGCAGAACATTAAAATCGCAATGACAGTTAAAATTGACTCTGACAATAAATGTCATTACCATTATAAAGCTTTCATGGCGAATAATAAACCTAAGTTGATGTATATTATACGATCACACCTGTTATATTGACCTAAACTCAGACCATACCATTTTTGTTTACCACGTCGTGTAGTTAACTGATACAATAATGTACTTAAATCTTCCAATAAATGTTTAAAATTACTACTTAAAAATACATTAACTACTACTTGTGTGTCACCTACTATCACCACATTGTTTCGAAAGTTTATTAAACAAATTATAAGTTGCTAATTTAAGAAACACGTATGGATATGAAATATAAATGGAGAGACAAAAGTCAAGGTATCAGAACCGTCTAGAAACAAGCAAAATTCATAAATGTAAACATCAAGGACGTTACATCAAGTGTCCATGAAATGCATGTCGCCACCAGACCATATTTTTTTAAACGGAAAACATAGAGAGGTTCGTATTTGTTGTTGAAACTTAGAAGTATTTAAAGAGCTCGACAAACGAACGACCTCGGCCCGTATTAACAAAAAAACATTCTTAGACTTAAATCTAATAATAAAGAATATTCTTTAGATTGGAATATTACATACTTGTTCTAACATTGAGAAACACTTGGTATTTACTGCTTCTAACTGCATCATTCTTCATGTAGAGCATTTTGTAAAGGACATTATCACCATTTGTAGCCTGTATGTATTCAAACGCTGGAGATATTTATTTTTTATCTGAGTCTATTCTTTTTTCTTAAGACTGAGAATGGACTGACGAGTACGGGCCCTAGTATTATCAGATTGGTAACCAGCGAAAGTTTTCTTATCTAAGAAAAACCGCCTGAACGATTTAGCTTAAGAAATTATTTAGGATAGACTCATGTGTTGCAAACCAATAAAACATATAAATGAGCCAATACTTGTTTTAACAAGCGCACGCGAAGTTCATTGAAATACAAGATGGAATAAAAGAAAAGGACTTGAGTCAATGGCAAATGGCACCTATGGAAGTATTTTTTTTGGAAATAGTTAGTGACGATCCTCAGACCGAGATAGGGAGGGTCTCACATTCTAGTGTGAAATGCATGGTGTTACTTAGCAACCGAATCACAAGAACGGAGACAACAAATGACCTTTAGTGAATATAAACAATGTATTAGCTTACAATACGTTCCGTTTTTACTAGTCCGCTAGTCAAGCGTTTGTTAGGAAAGTATAATAATATCATCAATTATTCTGTCATCAATATCGCAACATATTTTATAATAAGTAAAACATGTGTTTATTAACCCTTTGGGATGTAAAAAAACATATTGCGATAACTACATCCCATAAAACAAACGTGTATCTGCAGGCATGCAACCGAGGTACAGGAATGCATTATTTAGTCGAATAAATAAACACAAACATTAAGAAAACGGAAGTCGAAGATTGTGTAAATCCGTCACAAAATATACATGTGTATCAATAGTATGACTTATACCCGTGGCAAAGGACACAATTGTTCGCTGCTAGTCTTATCTGTGCTTTTTGGGTCATCTAGTTTCTAAACCGTGAAAATCTAATAATGTTTGATTTCATGCGATATTGATGAATTTGCAGTGTTTGTTTTGTGTCAATCAACTACAGAAACAAGTTTACGAAATGTAATTTATTTTACAGATAGCATGTAGATTGTTAAACCCAAACTTGAAACGCGTACTGACGAGCGAAACCCCAGATTTTTGGACTATTTGATGAGGATTAAGCCAGGTCTGATCAGCGCCGAGGAGTATGGATAATTACGACATTGGTGAAGAGACAAGAGCCCTTGGGTGTATAGTTTATTGTCACAATGTGCCAAAAATCTACATGGTATTATCTTCTAACCACGGGGTTTAGCAGCAACAATGTAAGGAATGACGATGACCGAGAGGATCGGTTCAACTTGTCAACATGTTCGGAACTTAAGTCTGTGTTGCATAATTCTTGTCAAATTTGTTTACTCTCATATTCCTTCGAATACTATACGACAATAATATGTATCGTATTATGATAAGCAGTGCATTAGCGTTACCAGATTATGTACATGTATCTTTACAAGAGAGCAGACGTAATCGGACGCTTTTGGCGCCGATGTGTGCAGAGTAACATGTTCTGCGTTCTTTTCCAAGCCAGCTTCAATACAGCACTTAGTTGCAAATGAATAATTACCAGTGTTTATTTCGTGTTTTACACAGACAAACAACCGCGCATACAACTGCTGAGTGACAGGAAAACGGGCTGCAATGTCTTTAAACATGCACATTCATGTTTGATCTAGTTTTTTCGGTTTGATGCGGTTTTCATTGCTTTAAACCAACATTACGATAACTGAGTTTCGTTGAATAATCATTGAGAAACATTCGTTGCATTGTGTGCAACTTTCAAGAATGAAACACGTTCAGATCATCGCCGGACGAGTCTGTAAATTTAATATGAAATAAAGAAATAAAATTGGGGATTTGCAAGATGGGGAGGTGGTGATATCTTTCACTTAGAAACAACAGAAGTGGGGAATCTCGAAACAAATTTACAAATAAAAGCGACTATTACAGCGCATAACAACAGCTGTATATTACACATCAAAGACGGTTTGGACATATAAACGCTTTTCAGACTCGCTTAAGGCATGACACTGACAGTATAACAGCACGTCAAGAGCTTAACATAACACGACGCCATATTCAAAATTTGAAACCTAGTCAGCTTAAAGAAGTAGCGTCATTCTTTGATGGTATTAACTACCTAATATCGCGCATAATAAGTCGTGATTGATAGTTTTTATTTTAAATTTGAATGTTACACTGATAAATAATAGAAAGAAAGGAAATAAAGATGTTTTGACTGATAATTTCTTCTTTGACACAACTAAGTTGTTGTTCGTATGTGTTAAACTACATGACAATACATGACTAACTGCAGGCTTGATGAAAAATATATGACTGGTTGCAAATAACGCAAATGAATTGAAATTAGATTTGGTATGAATGATTAAAACAAAAACATACTTTATGAACTAAATATACTACAATTAACCGTAACTTGGAGATCAATTGGATCGAGACAAATGTATGTTGTATTATGTATTTAGTTGAACAAAAACAAAATGCAGTCATTTGTACTCAGCAAAATATCAAGTTGCCAAATAAATTGTATCCAATAAAAGTAATAGTCCATGTATAAAAAAAGATGTTTGGCGAATATATTGTGAAACAGTGAACGCGATACGTATTTTTTGTAAGTTTGCATCTCCTGTCAAATTTAAATCCGGCACAATGAAGTTTGAGATATAAAAAAGCGTTAGACATTCGGCAATAAGATTTGATTCTCGTTTTACATATGAACCTGCCATCGTTCAATTGGAAATCTCGTACATTTCACTTTGATAAAGGCAACACATTATCAAACATGATAATTGATTGGGACGAGGGCGTTGATTTAATTGTGGAGGGAAGAAAAGTGGCCTAATAAATGTACTATAGCTCGCAACAATGCCTGGTATTTGTACGTACACGAGCGATCTTTGCTTTCTTTAAGGTAATTAACGTAAAATGCATATTTAAAGAATAATGCCCAACGCTTGAGAAAATGTAAATTTACTTTCCAGATTTGGACCACACCTTTTGAACTGTATAATAAAATATATCAGATCGGATGTTTATGTTCAGGTGGAAACGTTTTGCATCTTCGCTTTGGGTCGTTTTAGGGCACGTTAGCCATGTCAATAAATAGTGTTGACCGGTTACAATCAATAGTACTCGTATTACAAACAACTTTGGATAAGAAAGGCAATCATTAAACACTGAACGCTACAAATGATAGTGTGCGATGTGTTTTACATGTATTTAAGGTAATTGCATTTAAGGCTAAAAAATATTTCACTGTTGTTATTAGTGATAACCGTTTTAGTGCAATATATATACATGTATATTTACATATTTGAAACTTCTAACACTGAAATCAAGTAAGGCTCCATTGTATTGTTCAACTATGAAAAAACGCGGCGTTACCCGAACACTTACGTACAATGTTTGGGCTAAAACTAAACAAGATTTTTTAACATGTCTATATACGTTCACAGTTTAAGATTTGAAATATGAAAATATGTGTAGATGTTTGATAAGGATAAATTAGCAATGAAAAGAATATTAAATACTTTATCGAATACCTAAGTGATTATCAAGAAGTGACGTCATATCTGCAATGCATGACAGAGCTCTCCACCTACAACTCCCGCTAGGTGTCACGCCTGTGTGCGCATAACGGCGTGCAGGGCTTTGATCTGTGTTCAGAGGTCGTCTGCTTTTATAGGTTTTATCGGATTATAATTAAATTCTCATTAAAAGTCATGCGGATGATGTGAAATCGAGGCGGTAGCTGAATTGCGATTTGCAACTTTATAATGACATGTCTAGCTGATGTCAATGTAAAATACACCGTGGTAAAAAGTGCCCACCCGTTATGGGAACATGCGCAGCTTATCGGACTTCCCAGGCTTCAGTAGTAAAAATAGTTTGTCGTGTACGTTTTATCGGGTTTAATCATTATCAATACATGTACAATATAGCTGTTGTTGTTTTTTTTCTCCTAAAATTAAAGTTCGAAATATGTGTATCTGTAAATATGTAATGATGTTAAATGGAAAATATACGTCCAATTTGTACCTCGAAAAAGTTTCTCACATTACACTTAAATCAAACAATAAACTACAGAAAACTAATGATCTATGATGTATTTGATTACAACGCATTCCTCTCATATTCACTCTGAATAAACTATCGATGCCCTTTCCTATCCCTCACCAAATATCTAAACATCACAAAAGTGTTCACCGTTCTTTCTAATACAAGAACGCCTCACGATCTCAAAAGAGCTAACAGGAACGTGCGCAGCGATCAAATTCGAGGTCTTACCCACTTGGTACATGTACTCTCGGGAACTTAATTACCCGGTCCTGCTTTATACATGCATTGTACGATCTGCAAGAGTGCGTGAAACGACACTTATGTTCGCTAATTACGTATCAATGACTGTTGACATGTCAATATGAGGGTTATTGGTAAAGTGCTTGTGAGTACTTGATAAAAGCCGAGGCTTCCGCATCGGTGGAGGTTGTACCAGAAACGCGGGTGTTCTTGTGGTCTTAGAACTAAGCAGAATAATTCGTTTTACTAGTTTATGAACTAAAAAGAAAAAATCTGTCTTTGATATATTTTTATAATTTGTATTAAACGAAATCATGCTTCATAGTTTTGCACTTAAAACAACTTAAGTAGCATAAAAAGAGCGTGCTGTTAAAACATACGGCCTAGTGACAGCTATGTGAGGTTATGCATGTACATAAAACGGTCAATTGCTACTATATATCAGTTTTGTAAACGATCTTTCAAAAATAAAATATTATTATATAAATTGATGTTTTGGTTTAAATAAACATGCAACGAGTGTATCAAAGAGCACACATGCAATACAATTTGTATTTATCCCATATGGTCACAATGCAAAAACTACCATACAGGCATTGAAACATAAATAGATGTCAAAGTGTCCTTTTGTTAGGATGTTAGGTGATAAACAGAGCTACTTTGTACGATGAAAGGGAGTATTGATTGAACTGAAATGTTAAACGTTGTAAATTGTTTTAATAGGCGCCATATTGTCCATAAGGCATTTTGATAATCAATCCGTCATCTCGCATAAATCTTTCGTACAAAATTAATGAATCACCTTTAAACGAAAATAATTATTCAAACTGTTACATTGATCGGTTTAAAGTTAAATAAAAGATGATTCATGGCTGAAGCGATTACGGCGAGTTTAAATATATAACATTACGTATGTAATGGGCTTACGTCCAACGGCATTTAATTGTTGATATTTATTTTCTTAAAATCACACTTCCCTTCAAAGGATGGACGTAGATAAATGTGCATGAATTACACGTGTTTACCTCATCTCTGGTATTTTATCTGAAACGTAATCAAGGTCAGTAAGTTCTGAACATAAAATTGGGTTTGAAAGGAATCAATAAAACTCTTTTAATTACCCACTTATACCGATTAAATACAGCTACAGTGACAGCTACGTCTTGCAATTTCGAAAGCAAACTTGGTGCAGAAAGTATCGTAAAAACTAAGAGTATTTACTGTATTAACAAGTGCACGACTATTATATATTGTATTTACAAAGTTAAAGGAATTTCCTGATATAAGTTTTCATTTAGTAAAACAATGACCTTGTTCAAAATGTATGTAAATTACAGATGTCTATACAATGTTTGCATACCCGCTGTTTAGAGCATGTGTACATGTATTCAACATGGCTTGATAAAGTATAATTAAGTCCTTTTCTCGATTCATGTTTTTTGTAGCACGTTTGTGTCAGATTTGAAAATGTTCGTTGTAGTTATGTTTTTTTTGCAAGAAAACAGTAATACTGAACAATAACCATGCTCTAAAATATCTTTTATATGCTTCTTTTACGATGTAAAAACCTTAAAATTATAAAGCAACCGCGAAACGATTGTATGATTTGGAAAGCTCTGATGTAATCGTTATATTTTGTGACATTAAGAGGATTGCTTATATAAAGTATAAAATACTTCATTTGCAATGTTAGCCTGGGTGGCCGAGTGGTTTGACCGTAAGACGTTTACTCCAAGGGTCAGTGGTTCGAGCCCAGGTGAGAATTACTTTTGTTTCTTTTTTAAATTTTTGTTTTATACTGGGCCTCTTTACTTCCAATGTTTACATTTATTAATTTAAAGCATTTAATGACAAACTTCAAAACATGTCACAATCTGTGAAAAGGTCCCTTTAAAAGCAAATATATTTTAAATACTGTATAAGAGCGGTTTTGTGCAATGAGAGACCTGATTAAGCTAAACTCGAAAACATCGCAACCGAAGTGTATTTAAATAGGTCACGTGATAACTGTCTGTAAGCTGCACAACTACCTCTTTTAAATAACAGTAAGCAACAATAATAACTACAATAGAACGAGTCCAAAATATGTTATAGAGTTGTTTTTTTTAATGGCATATCACATTTTACAGTCAACTACACGTAATGAATTTTAGCAAAACAATATTTACATTGCATGTCAATCCAAAACTGCAAATAGACACGTTTTATCAATTTAGTGTCTAAATTCCGTGATGCGTACTAACCAAATTGTGTCATTCTCTTAGTAAGTTTGATTTACGTTTAACATGCACGGCTAAGTTGAAAATGTATATGTCGTGCCAATTATCAAACTTCAATCAATGTTGATGTATTTATGTTTTTTCATCATTTCAGTCCACAGTCGTTGACATATAGAATAAAAGGATCGATATCATAGTTTAGTGTAGTTCAGCTCAAAACCATAAATAAATAAGTGTAATAGATAATGAAATTTATTCAGTGTTCAATTGTAATCCATTTTATTTTTGCATAACTCCTTGGTTAACTTCTTCAATTTACAAAATAATATATTATTTGTACAAGTCCCTGTAAAGGCGCTTCGCCAGTGAAATTCAACAAGGTATTTTAGGTATATATACATGTTAACACATACATACACGCGCCACTACAACACTATTGAATCTTTATAAATGTAGCATATTACATTTGAAACAGACAGCAGTTGTTTTATTCAATTAAAAGTATGAGTCAAAAATGATTTGGTTGAAAAAATATATATCACGAAGTTTTTGTCGTTTTTATTGTAGTATATCGACAATATACAAAAATTCTTTCTTAAAATAAAACAATATTTCAAACAAATAAAATTCACATACTATATATGTTAATATTTACATTACACACACGCAATTGACATAACGACTAGTATGATCCAATGCGAATCTAGTACAATTATAAAGAGGTCACATCCAATTGGTTTAGTTTAACCGGATTCCAAGACATCGGTCATGCACAGCAGAAAAAAATAATTGGATGATATTTCAGAGTGAATGTAAGATTTACTATTAAGATTTAACTGCTTTTTCTTATTATCCCCACGNTACACACATGGTAGCTATGAGCATATGTGCGACCCTGCACTATTTGGAATTTTGATCTGACCCCTGGGTCAAAAGTTATGGGGGTTGGGTGGGGCCGTGTCAGAGATTTTCACTCATTTTTTTAGGTTGTTTTACATTAACTTCTTCATTTCTACACTGATTTACTTCAAATTGATGCTGGACCTCTCTTATGGCAATACGGTCAATATCAACCATGCATGGCCCCTTTCCCAACCCTGGGGCGCCCTGTCCACATAGGCCACACCCACCCAAAATTGCCTTGTACTATAATTTCTTCATATCTACACCAATTCACTTCAAATTGATACTGAACTTCTCTTATGACAATACGGTCAATCTCAACTATGCATGGCCCCATATACAACCCTGGGGCGCCCCCCAGCCCACATAGACCACACCCACCCAAAATTGCCTTTTACTATAATTTCTTCATTTCTACACCGATTCACTTCAAATTGATAATGAACCTCTCTTATGACAATACGGTCAATCTCAACTATACATGGCCCCATTACCAAACCTGGGGCCCCGTCCACATAGACCACACCCACCCAAAACTGCCTTTTACTATAATTTCTTCATTTCTACTCCGATTCACTTCAAATTGATACTGAACTTCTCTTATGGCGGCTGCTTGATCATGCGCGACCGAGTGATGTACTGCTTCCGCAGATCGCCGTACACGCGTCCCACTCCGTCCACTGAGTGACCATGCAGAACACTTGCTCACCACTTTCGACCGCGGCGTCCACGTCGCCTGTGTCCATATTGTCCTTGTTCTTCATATGTCGATTCTTTTCCCGCATGAGACGCTAACGTTCCTTCCGCTTCTCTTTCTCCATCTGTCGCTCTATCATCGACGATTTCTTTTTCATGGATACATTGGCATCTCTCATGGGAGTTCCGGCGCCGTTAGCACCCAACATCTTCTGATTTTGCAGACGCATTAAATCATCCTGGGGAGCTTCTATGAGCTCTGTTGTGCGAGTTTACCGTTGCATCGATGTTGTCTGAAATACATAAATGAATACATTACTAAACTAATTAATCAATCAATATGACAATAGTTTAACATATAAGTCAGTCAGTCAATATGTTAATCATTCAATTATAAATTCATTCAGTTAATCAATCAATAAATCAAACAACTGGAGTAAAATGAAGCAAGTGCAGATGGAGAGAAAATAAACGAAAAAAAGAACAAGCAGGACAATGATTGCACTGAAGCGCTTACCTGAGTTCAATGTATATTTATGGAGGGCTTGACCTAGTGCCTAAGTATTCACCCCACTACGCCAATATTCTAACAAGGCCTGGATACTGTCAAGATCAACATTCTTATAAACTTCCTCTTCAAGATTGAATCATAAATGTGTTGTTACAAGATTTTGCTAAGGTTTGACTTGTCACGCAAGACATTTAACTACTTGGTAAAGATAAAGTCAAGATAAATTTCTGTCAAAGTTTCAGCGAGATTGAAATATGCATGTTGCCTCTATAGTGGTAACGGACAAAAGGACAGAAAAACAAACAGACAAACGGACATATATCGATAGCGATTCCAGTATATACCACATAAAATGTTAAAAAACAAACATGTAAAACTGGTTCAAGATCAGTGAAACAATAAAGCATCCATGGTTTATGAACCCGTGTCACAGTCAGTCTTATAAACGAATACCATGTTTCAGCACACCTGTGATGTTTATTGTCTTGCCACAAGCAAGTGGCAACACATGTTTGCTCTCAATCTTTTGAAGCAACCTTATGTAATAACTTTAAACGTCATTAGCTTCCACATTGTTAATGATTTCGACGCACAAAAGCTTTTTATGAGTGATCATCGGATGCAAAATGCCAGGTCCAAGTGCGTAACATGACCCCATATGACATTGTAAAACAAACAAACACCTTTGAAGATAATACCATAGGCAAACTGAGGAATAATGTGTACAACATTTTTCTATGCATGGTAGACAATTCTGATATTTCATCGCAAAAGGGTTCTAGCAAGTCATGTTAATTTAATTATGTATGCCGTGTAATATGTTACATCGGTGAAAAAAGTCGGATCATACATGGTCAAGGCCACTGTTTATAAAAAAAGAAAGTAGCTTGAGCTGGGATGCAGTTATTGCACAGTCAACTAAATTAAAGTAAAGTCGTATACCGTTGAAATTTTGTTTCGTTACATGGCTGTACGTCTCATGTGTATGTGATAAATGCGATTATCTTCACCATCAGTTTGTAATTAAGGACGACACGTTCATATTAAACTGGATTTTTGCGAAGAAAAGACTTCTTTTAAACGAAAAATACAACTAAAAGCGAAAAGTGTCGTCCCTGATAAGCCTGTGCGGGCTGCACATGCTAATCTTGGAGACACTCTACGCACATGCATGAAGCCCCGCTTCCCCAGCGCGAGTCTCATATATTATGTTCGCTTCAAATCTTTTTACACAGATCGACCTACCCATATATTTTGCGCACTGTTCTTGACACTCGGCCTCAGTTTCGAACTTGTTGTCGTTTCCCCGGCAACCGCCATACCGGAAGGGCTGGCACTTTCGCATGTTGGTGTCGTTGTACCAGCGCTGAAAGTTGCCTCGGCATGGACCGAAGTTCATCGGGAGGGAGCAGATGGCTTGAGAAAATAAGGAAATCAGTTTGACGTAAAAGTTCAAGTTTATATGATTATTATAAATATACGTGTATTATATTTCGTGTATCTTTATTCTAATGAAATGAATGTTGATTGTGTTAGATATATGCGTATTGTGTTTAACATAGGTGTTCTATGTTAAATGTAAATGTGTTTTTGTTTTCAATGTATGTGTTTACTGTATAATTCGCGAGTATTCAACGATTCTTAAATTGTATAAAGCTAAATTATGTGGCATGGAACTTGTGTCCAACACCACACCACAGAGCTAGTTCCCATAACCAAGTGGCAAAACCTATATCTTAACACGTTTTTTTATATCAAAATATGATGACGAGTATTGTGGTCATTGAGGTTGTGGTGATGCTGATGATAGTAAGTGGAGTGGTGATGTTTGTGAAGTGGCAGAGGATTCATGTCAAACATCATGCGTTCAATATCTAACGCACATCTTTGCCGCATGTCAATAACTATATAATGTTCAACGAACAGTTGTCATAGAAACGACTAAAACATTAAGAGACATTGCAATTTTGCCTTTCATTGCTAAACAATAAAATTACAAAATACATCATTTACGACATATTGGACTACGTTAAGATGATTTGAAATCAAATAATTTGTGCTCTTTTTTATCAATTGACGGTAAAAATAAAGCTCAATGATGTCATTTTTACTGCTTTAATCTAAGCCCATGCATAATGCAAAAATGCGCCAAATGCGTCATTAAATGCAAATCAATCCCTGATTATCTTTAACATTGAGTAATTATTGTGAATACAAATACTTTTTTTTTCGTTTATGTCATAAAAACGATAAAATGGGCGATTCTCCAAAACGGCAATTAACCTTCAAACACAGGACTTCTTACATCGAAGATTGTCGGCTTATCCACACCACTATTATCCTTTTATCCTTAGATGTAGTAAATTACTTCCATTATTTGACCCATGGTTAAAACACAATTGTTTTGTAATGTGGCTTTTACATTCAAAAATGAGAAAAGGAATGTCATCTTACTACAAGCTTTAATATTTTTCCGTTAATAGTTCTGTTTATACTCGTTACGATCTTGAATATTGTTACATCTAAAGTCATTTGAATAAAAATATATGTAATTATATTTGTGAACAAGGTAAGGGAAATTCACGGCTTATTTATCTGAAAAAATCGAATCGGGACAGGCGGTGCTTACCAGTAAAGTTCTTCATCATGAACGCTTTCCGGCAGTCAGGGGCGATGCCATAGCAGACGTCTTGTTCCATGATCTCGTACCCACAATTCGTCATCTGTGCGGACTTGCGCAGAAACATGCGCCATCGTTCCCGGACGCCCCGCTCACAAAGCTTCGCGCTACAAGGCGACCAATCAGACCACGGAGTGATCGCGCACAGATCCTCAATATCGATCGTGTCCGTATGGCGGACTTCGAAATTCTTGTTCAGCTTCTGGCGGCCCTTCTTTTTTGGCTGGTTTTCCACGCAGACGCCATGGCAGGCCTCTTCTTCCGCTAGATCCACGCTGCACATAGATGGCAGGATGTTCTCGTTGACCCCGCGTGCGCCGTCGGATGCCGGAGTCGGATGCCGGAGCCGCAGCTGTTGCTGCAGACCGTCCACTCGGACCAGTCGGTCGTCGAACACTTCATCATCTCTGCAACAAGATACGAATAAATTTTATATGCGCCTCTTTCTGTGAAAAGGTTGTTTAATGCATGGGCGTTAAGTGACATCTCAGATTAGGCTGTGCAGCCCGCACAGGCTAACCAGGGACGACACTTTCCGCTGTTATTTTTTTTCTGTTTAAAGGAAGTTCATTTTTACAGAAAAGTTAGTTACGGCGAAAAGTTTCAGGACTGCACTGGCTAATCTGGGACGACGCGTAAAGCACATGCATTAAGCCCCGCTCAGATATGCACTTAAACGCGTTTGCGTTCCCTTAGAAAATAAAATTACATTAAAGACCTTTCTTACTAGATTCAAATTTTAAACCCTAAGATATTGGTGAGCAGCAAAGAGCATAAACCTTCCTGTAAACGAAAAATTCAATAAAAGCGAAAATTGTCGTGCCTGATGCCCCGATGCGGACTGCACACGCAAATCTGCAAGGACACTTCACGCACATTAATAAAGCCTGGTTTTCAAGAGTTCGACTCAAATTATATTTACTCGCTCACCTAGTTCCTTAGTCATCATCATCTTCTTCTTCATTTGGTCTATGAGGTCCTCGGTGGTAGGTATGTCCTCGCNTCAAAAATGAGAAAAGGAATGTCATCTTACTATAAGCTTTAATATCTTTCCGTTAATAGTTCTGTTTATACTCGTTACGCATCTTGAATATTGTTACATCTAAAGTCATTTGATAAAAAATATATGTAATTATATTTGTGAAAAAAGTAAGGGAAATTCACGGCACATTTATCTGAAAAAATCGAATCGGGACAGGCGCGGCTTACCAGTAAAGTTCTTCATCATGAACGCTTTCCGTAGCAGACGTCTTGTTCCGTGATCTCGTACCCACAATTCGTCATCTGTGCGGACTTGCGCAGAAACATGCGCCATCGTTTCCGGACGCCCCGCCCACAAAGCTTCGCGCTACAAGGCGACCAATCAGACCACGGAGTGATCGCGCACGGATCCTCAAAATCGAGCGTGTCCGTATGGCGGACTTCGAAATTCTTGTTCAGCTTCTCGCGGCCCTTCTTTTGCGGCTGGTTTTCCACGCAGACGCCATGGCAGGCCTCTTCTTCCGCTAGATCCACGCTGCACATTTATGGCAGGATGTTCTCGTTGACGAGCTCCCGCGTGCGCCATCGGATGCCGGAGTCGGATGCCGGAGCCGCAGCTGTTGCTGCAGACCGTCCACTCGGACCAGTCGGTCGTCGAACACTTCATCATCTCTGCAACAAGATACGAATAAATTATATATGCGCCTCTCTCTGTGAAAAGGTTGTTTAATGCATGGGCGTTGAGTGACATCTAAGATTAGGCTGTGCAGTCCGCACAGGCTAACCAGGGACGACACTTTCCGCTGTTAAGGTTTTTTTCTGTTTAACGGAAGTTCATTTTGACAGAAAATCTAGTAAAGGCGGAAAGTTTCAGGATTGCACTGGCTAATCTGGGACGACGCTTTACGCATATGCATTAAGCCCCGCTAAGATATGCACTTAAACGCGTTTGCGCTCCCTTAGAAAATCAAATTACATTAAAGACCTTTCTTACTAGATTCAAATTTTAAAGGATTCATGTCCAACCCTAAGATATTGGTGAGCAGCAACGAGCATAAACCTTCCTGTAAACGAAAAATTCAATAACAGCGAAAAGTATCGTGCCAGATGAGCAGATGCGGACTGCACACGCAAATCTGCAACGACACTTCACGCACATTTATAAATCCTGGTTTTCAAGAGCTCGACTCAAATTATATTTACTCGCTCACCTAGTTTCTTAGTCATCATCATCTTCTTCTTCATTTGGTCTATGAGGTCCTCGGTGGTAGGTATGTCCCCGCTGCTATGGGAACCGTCCTCACCCCCGCAGTTCTCCTGGAGCTTGGTCAATGTCACCGTTGCCATGGGTTTCACGGGGGTGGGGCAGTAAAAGGGGGAGTCGGGGTAAAGGTTGATTATCTGGTGGATCCGCTCCCGAGGGTTTGAGGGAATTGTGCGGGGGTTCTGTAATACGATACGTGCGTTCATGATTGAATCTGTGTGACCTTTATAAGTTAATGTTTGGAGCCTTGGTGATCTATTCCAGTATGTGTCAAATTTAAACTAAGTCATCCAATGTCTTTAACGCCGAAGAGATAAACAAAGAGATCAGACGGTTTGATGGTGCACCTATTTTGATATGATATCTGTGATGATATTTATGTATGTATAGCATAACATAAAATCTTACATGTGACATATACGTTACCAGAGAAATAACAATTTTACATACTAGTATGCGCGTATGTGTACACATCATTTTAATGAATGATAATATGCATAATCAGTAATTGTACTTTACAGTAAGAAAGGGGCGTCAATGTTACATGTATCAATGCATCAGGGAAAATGTGTACTTACTATATACTTGATACCATCGTCGGTGCCGGCGTCCCATGTGTACAGGTCCACGGTCATTTGATCCGCCCACGTGCAGTTGGTCTGGCACACTGACAGAGACGGTATACTACTTAAATGCACTCGTATAGTATTGATAGGTTTCAAACATGCGACCAGATGTTTAACATATGAATTTGTACCAAGCACCAAGTCCTCAAACAGTGTTTGACTGCATGAAAGTAAATGAGATGATTGTCATTCTCATTTTTAGAAAATTATCAGAAACGGGCAGTGCGCGGGAACTTTTGATGTGATGAGGAATATAGTTAAAAACTCGCCTATAACCTTACGGGGATAGGTCCAAGGATGGTACAAAGCGACGAGTTAAAACTCACCTATTCACCGGTCTGAACTACGCCCCACAAAAGTGATGAGGGAGACAGGTTACAACTCACGTATACACCAGTCGTGGCTAGGCCCCACCATAATAATGATGGAGACAGGTTACAACTCAACTATACACCAGTCGGGGCTATGTCCCACCATAGTGATGAGGGAGACAGGTTACAACTCAACTATACACCAGTCGGGGCTAGGTCCCACCATAGTGATGAGGGAGGCAGGTTACAACTCACCTATACACCAGTCGGGGCTAGGTCCCACCATAGTGATGAGGGAGATAGGTTACAACTCACCTATACACCAGTGATGAGGGAGATCAGATGTGCCTTCTGGTTGACCTTAAATACCGCCTCACGTGTCTTCGTGACGTCACGCCACATCGGACTGGTCTTGATAACCGTGTATATCTTGTCGCTCTGAAAGACACACACCATGAAAGTGTTAAAGGGGAATATACCTCTTTATAAATAATTTTTCACATTTAAGACTTAATATCATCTATTAAAAGTTTCAAATGTGTGACTAATATTTGTTTTCTTCGCATGTTAATGTCCAAATTCTTCACATGTTCTATGAAGATTGGGATCGCATGCAGCTTTAAATATGCGGTGAAGTTGTAATCCCCTATCATATTCTTACAAACCCCGTTTGAATTCCTAGAAGCTATAATCTTATGTCAAGAACTAATAGATGTGTGCTTTTCACAAATGCTGTATTAATAAGATTGATTTGTTATAAAATGACATGTTTCTGCGTTTCTGAAACAAAACATTTAATGCTATCCACGGAAAGATTTTCTGAGTTCTAACGTGTTATTTTTAAAAGAAATTTTTTGCAAGATGTGTTCCGCTTTGACGTGAACGATATGTTCATATTAACTAGTCCAAACATGGACTTTAGGTGGCCAACATAAAAATGTCAAACAACCTCATGATTTACCAGAAGTTGGTCAAAACAACGCAAAACAGTGACTTAAACGTAAAGGCGGTCTGACAAAACTAATCACCTTTCACCTTAAAAAAATATTTCAAAGATTTTGACGCGTGTGAAAAACGACATGGGAAATTGACAAAAGGCAGACGCATGCGCTTTCTTTTAATGAGACAAAAAAAGTTTCGGATTAAAATGTTAAATATGACGCTTTTACGTTATCCTCTAAGATGTCTTGGGTATTTGAAAAGAAATGATCATTCTTGCTCACGCATGACAGACTACAGTGCCGTGTGTATTGTGTTAACAATGCGCAGGAATAGGTTTTCCAGATAAAGTTGGTCGTATAAAATGCGCTGAGAACGGATTATAATCCGAGTCTGCGTCTGTTAACCGGAAGATAAAGGTAGCGCGTGCAATTAACGTCTAAAAACGAGTGGCATTGTGGCTGCATGTGGTGTAATTAGTTTTACAGACCGAGGGATATGCAACAGAAAAATAAATAAGAATCGCTGCATCTGGGAACGAAGACAACAGTTTCTGAAATTGCACGCTGAACATGTCCTTGTCATGTCGTTGATTAGAACAATGCATATCTTTTACTGTTCTTTTGTAACAAACTTAATAAAAACCGACGCTTTTTAAGTATGCGGCTTTTTATACACCTTCAATTAAACGATACTTCCCCAATCGCAGTACATATCCTTTAATTCAGCAATAAACATTGCTTAATATTTTCTATCATGCAAAACAGGTATGTTTGATAAATATATTTTCACGCATATCAAGCAATACGTTTAACACCATACATGCATGACCACGCTTAAACTTTTTCATTAAATTAAAACACACACACATTCCAAACGTTTAATTATCGATAACAAAATATAAATATTTACGATCTTTGAGTACACTCATTATTTGTCATGAATGCGATATACCAGTCGTTTGCAGGTTTTAAAAACCCTCTGTTGTTTATCTTAAGCTCTCGAAACTCTGTTGACCAATTCTTAACATTTCTTCAACCAGGTTAAACTGTTTTAGGAGGTACGCTCGAGGTCAATATTAAGCTACCGTTTTTAAACTTCTTTTCAAAACAATCGTAACAAGAAACTTATTCAGCACACACTTAAGTCTGTTTTGCACGATGATCTAGTTCGGGTACACATAGCTTACAGAGAAGATTATTGGGTGTACATTTATCCCATATATCATGGCATTAGATCACTTGTTATTGTCTCCTCTTATCTGCATTTCAAGAGTGTTTTGTGTTCAAAGACTGGGTTTTCTTTATTGATTAAGACACTGGAGTCTTTAAAATTCCGTAAATTTGATAATCGTCGTCGTCTTGAAACGTTTTTTTTGTTATAATGCTATTGTTATTGAGTGTATTAATTTTCAAAACATTTCGACACACACAGCTGTTTGCTCGTGTTATGAATACAAGTTATCGAAGACAAGTCAAATCATGAGGGTTTAAACAAAACACAATGTTTCTAATGTTATACGTATTTCTGGCGTGCATAAACGCGCATGATAACATCGTTGAAAACTAGTTTAAGATATAAAAACGAAATGTTGCCCAAATGAGCTTCAAGTTAAGTTTTAAAGAATTCTGAAAGTGTAAATGTACTAAACTTTTCACTCAGTAATAGAACGAATGTAACATGTTTTAACTAGATGAGAAAACGCCAATTTGGTTCTTAATTGTGCAGTGAACCCGTAAACTTTTATATTTAAAAAAATAATGCACAATTATCCTTATCTGTTGACAAAGGCTTTTTGCAAAGTAAACATTAATTAGCAAAATAAAAACGACCGAAAATAAAAAGATCATTGCCGACTTCAAAATGAGTTCTGTCTCGAGGTGTAGCCAACAAAAACATATCCAACAACAGAGCATTTTATCGTTTGGTATGAGGCTTAGTTTGATGTCTTTATACCGTTGTTATTTTATCGCTGTTCTACATTTAGTTACACCATTTGCCAGATACTGTCAACCTCTACAATACACATAAAACGTTATTTATGTTTTTAATAAACCAAACCGAACCACAAAGTGTTTCATAAACGCTTACAAATTAATCGCAATCGTCGGAAAGATACATTTGAAATCGTCCATATAAACTCATTTCATGTGTACCAAAATTGTAACTATCACATCTGCAAAGTGAAAAAGGATTGGTCCAAAAAACAGCACAAGGCTATTATGGTTGTAATATTTTTAATATTTGATCAATTAGACTGCATAGTTGTATCTCTCAAGTACAATTAAAAGGTTTGCAACATACCATTCGCGCTTTAATTACCATTACCAGTGAAACATATCATGACATTTGCGTATAAATATGCATGTTATAACCAACAAAGGTTTTAACGTATAGCTTTAGATTAGTTAATAGATTTGCGTTCATCCATATTTATATTTTATAGGAAAATATATCACGTTTTCTTTAAAAGGAAACAAAATGATGATGAATCATAGTAATTTAAAGAGTTCAATATCAACTATTTTATATTGTCCGATATTTATCCTTGTCCGAAAATGCTTTCACATTCAAAGTCACGTGGCAACCTCCAAGTCAGAGAGCCGGTGTCAGGGACCAGTCATTAAGAAAGTCGACCGTGTTCAACACTGGACAAAATCCTTACTGGAATTTTACATAAAAACCTTAGCCACTAGGTGGTCTGATCATGAACCATCTATTTTATTTGCTGATGGGTGAAATCTATACGAGTTGATGCTATGCAAGACATTTTACATCATCATTTAAAATATATAACGTATGTAAATGATTTGAAATCCTATGACACTTTTACAAGGTAATACAAAGTGTGAACGGCTTTTGTGGCTCAAAAGCAACATCACAAACAACACTAAATATACATGCATGTGAACTTGAAAATGTAAAACTTCGTGTGTACATTGAGTGATGATAATGTCTTATTAAATTTAAGATTATTTTAATATTGAAGAAAATATCATGCTGTATTGCTGAGTTTTAACGTTGAACATCATTTAACAACTCAACGTTTTGTCAACGGAAGCACAAACTATACTTGCATAATTATAGTTTTTTAGTTTTTATTGTTGCTGCGGCTCACCCCCCCCCCCCTACGTGCCAACTTGCTGTAAATAACTAAGCGATAAATGTTAACCCGCTAATGATGAATTAAATGACCAAAAAAAGTAGACAGATGCTATCGTAAATTGCCAACTATCCAAACAGCCACGTGACACTAGCATAACATTCAAAACGTCTGTTTGTTTTAAAGAATTCTTATTTATTACATGTTAACATGAAAAAATCTACTATGAAACGTAATGCGTATACTCGGTTCGGTCTCTATAAAGCCAGGCTTGGTTCACAACACTCTTTCTGAAATTACTCATATTTTGATTGTGGGAATGTTTATGAGACGTTTAATTGCAAATTTACCAATACATAACAAATAAGTCGTAAACTCGCAACCTATTTAGCAATACATAACAGCAAAATAAAAACGTCGTATATGCGAAACAAACACGTTCTTGTCACTAAATAGTATACGGGTTATATTAGAGAATACACGGTAATTGTACACGAGTTCAAATGGCAAGTCTACCGTTCGTTGACTTAGCGAAAGCTGTTGATTGTCACAACAGGAAAGGCAAATGAATATGTATGGCTTAATAATGTGCAGTCTGTCACAGACAAATAAACCATACGATCGAATGCATGTACGCTCTTGTCACATGCCATGCTGACATTGCCTGGACACGGCTAACCAAGCGTGGGTATTAATGAGGGAGTCAGCCAAGGGGACATCCGACGCCTCCGGGTTTTAGATTGTGTTCATGCATGTTTAGGTAATGTCCAAGTTTGTTTGCGCGTTGCTTGTCACTTTGAAATGCCCCTTAGCAAACTGTTATGCTTGAATGAAACCCAATCGAAATTTCGATCATTGTAGTGAAGTCGTATTGGTTCTTTTTTATAATTATTACTTCAACGGTTTCAATCTTACATAAAAATAGTTATAAAATGGTTATAATGAACCACAAGCTCAGAAATAAAACCTCTTAAATTATATTTAAACTTATTTGTAAACAAAAAAATTATCGGAAGGTCTTTGTTTATTTGCTAAACCTTTTTGTTTACGTAATCATATATAAAAAATATACAAGCTTATGCTGACGGTCAATTCCCATAACAAACACAAAAGGAATGTCCAGGTTCATTTCGGCCCTCGTCTGACCGGTGTCCTCAGATGACCGGGTCAAAAGAAGCCTCGCTCGTGACGTGTGAGAAATAGCAACACCTTTGCAATAAATTATTACATTACTTCTACTTTCGGGAGACAGTTTGGTGGTCAAAATAAATGACATACCTTTGTGTAAGCTTTAAAGCACAGTTTTGATAAAAGGAAACCATCTAAAAGTATTTGCAACAAAGCTACGATATGTAATTTGGCCATTAGACATGATATTTTGTTCCAACGATTTTGTTTCAAAGTAAGTGAATACGATATTGGGGGGAAAGTTGTCAATGGTCATTATTTTCTAATCGTCTATTTCAAGTCATTTTTGGTTACTTCTTCTTGGCGTACGATAACAAAGAAAAAAGCAATACATTGATAAAATAACACACTTCATGTTAGCAAAAGTCTCAGCTTGAAATGTAAACGAACTTTGACCGGTTTTTTTAACCAGATGACTTGCAGATTGCTCCATAAGTATATTCTGTATTTGGTTTTATCCACCGAACAATGATTTTTTAACAAATACTCGACTTGATAGAAATATACACAATACATTAGTACGATCGTATTCGACTCATATTACAATCAGAACATTTGTCATAACAATTCACAAAGTGTTTGACTCAAAAATACTAAATTATATTCCACTGTTCGTATGTTGTATATGCGTATGTTTTATTTTTAAAAAATGAAAATGAATAGCAGAGTAGCGTGTAGACGTTCAATATAATTATTTTTAACGATAATTTGGAGTCACTTGTCCTTCGAAATTTTATAGGTTTACTATTTAACAATGTATTCCTCATTGTGAAACTGAAATAGACAGTTGCTTGTATTATGAACTCATAAACTTGGTGCCTGTTGTCGTAATGTAGATTAAAATAAGACTGGATGGATTTATAAAAAAAAGTAATTCGCGTTTACGAGCATAGTAAAACTATTGTGATTTCAATTTTAAGGTGGGTGTATTGGAAAGCTTACTTGTCCGTTTTATATTATCAGTGTATACACCAAAGACAGCATGAATATGCATAATACTTGGCTTCATAATTCCCAAAGCAAACATGTAGTATTTACTAGTATACAATATTGCATTCCAAATATAACACCTGTAGACCATGTGGTTTCGTCAAAAATAATATATTTAAAGTGTAAATAAACTAATCATAATGTAATAGAAAGTGGTAATTAAAAAAGTGGTACAACTGCAATTTTTAACATTGGAAAATAAACATTGTTGATTGGTGTACGTTGAAAAGTATAAAGAACGCCTACGGACAAGTTTGTGTCTACCCTCAGACGGGCAGACATATGAATAAAGAGACAGACAAACAGATGTCCATGGTTATTCCTGTATGCCCCCTTAACTTCGTCCGGGTGTGGGGTATCATGAATCAATTAACATCACTGGTGTATAATTCTAACCGGGCTTGCACATATTCTGGTTTTACAAACACGAAGGCGATACACTCTATATTGCGGCAAAACCTCCTATGTTTGCTGGTACTTAAGTAGCATGAGGATGCCAAAAGGGTTTAATTGAAAAAAAGATAAAAAGTAAATACGGCGTACTTGTAAATAAACACACGTGAAATAAGCATGTCATGTCATTTTTATTGGAGGTTTAGCATTGGCATGTTCCATACTTTGTTTGGTTTGTTTACATTTTCATTTTAATTAAACAACTTGTTTCGAGAATAAATGTGAAACGTTAAACCTTCGCAAAGTACATTTCCGATATTTAATCAAACGTTATTTGAAAAGCAAAGCTGCTACCAACGAATTGTATCAACTTTGGACTTATGGCTCCAATTAAATAGTATAGTGAACTCTTGAACCCTAACTATACAAATTTATCAAACATGATATTAAATAGGAGATGGTCTTCGTGTAGATAGTTCGGCCACCTAATCTCTAAATACCCCACGGTGAAGTATGGAATTGGGAACGTATTTGAATTATCCCTGAATTTATTAAAATTAACACTTTATTGGGTGTGTGTGTTTATGTGAATGGCTGCACGGGCTCAATGGCCACTTAACACCCGTCAAATCGCCACCGGTGGAGCCCGAAAAGCGGCAGAATTGGTTAAATACAGAATGTTAGACGTGACAGCTTTTGATGTTACCGTGAGGTTTGCAGTTTTGTAGTAGACGTTCGCGTGGTTTGAATTAAGAAGAAGTTCCGTGTTAACAATCGGTGCCCTGTCATCAATTGTTCACCTTCTTAATAGAAATTAAATATTGTAATGCTGTGTTGATGTTGTTTGTTATTCAAAAGAATACACTGTTCAATGATTATCATTTATATGACATTGAACCTTCTGACACTTCACTTGACATGTTGTTATTGAAAAGATTTTGACGATTATTGTTGAAGAATGGGCTAATAGGATGTCTTGGTCGTTGTGTGGTAAATAATATATTCGATGTAATATGTTACGCTGGAATAAGCATCGTTCTGGTTTACATTTGTCCAATGTGAATTACATAGACAATGGACAACTTGAATCTTTTTATTTCACAGTACATATGGAGAGCACACATACGATTGCCCACGTCTATTCGGCGATACTTACCAACTCCTATCATCCTTAAAATACGAATGCAGTATATAGACTAAGTGGCTTGATACACATCATTAACAAGTCCATTATATGGTGGATTTCTAAGAAAAATATTTGTTTCAACGACAGGAACACTATCACAAATTATGACCCGCGTCATGCGAAAATTAATCTCATTTCAAATGCTGTCAACGTAGCTCCTGACCCGAATGCGCGGAATAGGACCAAGAAACATTGCGTGACTTAATAGCGGACATAGCGCAATGCTCTTTCTGGTTTGGAGCTAATCTTGTCGCATGTGGCATAATAACCATGTTTATCTGAATCCTAATTATCTTCAAATGTGTTTTTTTTTTGTTCAAACAAAATCCTTCATACGCCATTTTGATAGAAGATGATAGTAAGTACAAAATATGACAATGTGCGATAGCAACATCCAAACAAACATACATCGTATATGATATCCTGTGGAGTTGTTATTTAACCCGTCTTCATTTGAACGCCGCTTGGGCAAAGAAACGGGGTGAGGATTTACATCGATGTCTGTAAATGCTTTCATAATTCGGATTAGATTTCAGGCAATATTTTACAAAACGACATTATAAAATGCGTTTTACAAGGTATTATTTATGTCTCTAGACTTCATGATATCACCTAATGAAGCAATAACGGCTTTGGATACATTACAGAAGCCCCTGGTTTCTTATCTTCTCGTTCTATAAGACATAATTTAAAAGCATAACACCACCCACATAGATTATCGTATGTACAGGTTTATAACAGCATATATTTTGTAAAAAGCATTTAATGTATAATGAGATATGAATAATTAATCTTAGTGTACTTATTATGTTTCAATAAGTCACTAATCTTCGCCACACTCGATTCCAGAACATACAATGCCTTTCAAAACTTTAATAAAGATGACTGTACTTAAGTTTTTCTTCATCCACTATTGAACATTTAACACTTCAAAACGCACGAGTTTACTCACTTTTTCCTTCAAGCTAACTTGCACTTTAATACGTTGAAGAAATAAGGCTCAAATACTCAGGTTTTCCATCATGCTACATTGGACATTGAAAACTTTAAGAAATAGTACTGTACTCACGTTTTCCTTCATGCTAAATTGCACTTTAACACGTTGAAGAAATAATACTCACATACTCAAGTTTTCCATCATGCTACATTGTACATTGAAAACTTTCAGAACTATGACAGTACTCACGTTTTCCTTCATGTTCTGTTCAAGGACGCTGGAGTATCCGTACTCGCACACCTTGCGGACACCCTTCTCCGCGAAGCCTCCGTACTCCCAGATGTAAAAGTCGTCCGTGTGGGTTGCGCCCACAATTTTCGACCAGTGCAGTAGGTACGCGTCTGAAACACGGGGTAGACGTGCACGGTTATTCACAAACTACGTAATATTATGTATAATTATATGGAGAATTACAACAATTATACAATACTTAATTTACGTCGCTAAAAGTCAGACTCTTCTGTACTTAATATGCAACGCTAAAAGTCAAACCTTGCTTTACTTAATGTATAGCGCTAAATGCAAAACGGTACTATACTTTATCTTAAACAGCCATTGATGACAATAGTTGTGCTACTACAACATACTAGTGCTTCAGAAGTAGTAGTTGTTGTTATGTTTCTGCTACAAATTCTTCTTCTGCCTTTCTGCTCAATCATAACCACAACTTGTATTTTAACTCATATATAACTATTATGAAAAAAGGACTATTTAAAAATACTTAAATCAATTATCAAAGAACACACGTGTCAGACACGTTCAATTGAAGTATTTATTAAACAGAATAGTTTTTACGGCATTGACTGCTCTACTCTGTTATAAACAATAAGAGTTCATTGTTTCATGTCTTAGTTTGGTTATGTCGCCGCAAAACATTCTCTTTATTTTATTTGCTTTAAATCGCAAGAATAATGTATTTACTTATTCGATTTTGATATTATATAGATTTTACGATCAGCTTGGCGCTTGTTTATGCATCGTACCAAACGTGTTATCGACGCCGACACTCAACGAGAACGAAATAATGTATTTGACAGTTGACAAAAAATGATTTCAAACGCTGTACTTTACATCGTATTACTACAAAATAGGAATATCGACCAATTTAAATATTCGTTGCATATAAATTGTCATTAGTCATGAATGATTAGCTCATATATAAAAATATGGAGTCATCAATATCCACATTCGAAAATGGAACTCATTAAAATCTTGAATAATTTCAATCCTATATAAACAAGCAATGGAGCTGGTATATTATCAAATTAAATGTATTTCTCATTAATTTTGCATGGATTGTAGACAATTCTTATCCCATAAACACATGAAATGAGGTTGTCTTAACTACAACATATTTAATGGTGAAATCTTATTTTGTAAATGATAAGAGAGCGACTATAAATTAAAGGGCTTGTGCTCGTTGAAAATAATGATCGCGAAGCAGTGAGAATTTTACGACAACTCAGTGTCGTAAATCAAAAAGACAGTGTAAGCATATTTTACAGGTAATATATTTACCAAGAAGTTGTTTCTCGCAAGTGAATACATTAAAGGTGTCTTAAATCCAACAATCGTGATATTAATGAGTGTTTTATTTACATGGGCGCGCATAAAATCCTTTATGTATATAATACGTCACTTTTAACCGACTTAAGTGTGCATAAATATGCTTTTAACAGCAAAGCAATGTGTTTTACCTGCATTCACTGCGTTTAAAACAATAGATTGAATTTACTTATTTCCGCAAGAGTTTTCTATTTGCGTTTCGATTGAACAATATTTTAGTTTCAACGACATATTGCTCAACAACGTCACAATTTGCATACCTTCAGTATCACTTTAAACTGCAGCAGTGCAATACCTACGTTAGAGTGCAGGTTGTATGTTTATTCTTAATGCGCGTTGCTTTGAAAAAACGGGACTTAATGCATGTGCGTAAAGCGTCGTCCCAGATTAACCTGTGGAGTATGCAAGGCCTTTCAGGGACGACACGTTCCGTCAAAACTGTATTTTCGCTAAGAAGGGACCTCATTAAAGCAAAATATATTATAAAAGAGAAAAGAGAAAAAAGTCGTTCCTGATTAGCCTGTGCGGACAGCACAAGCTAATCTGGAACGACACTTCACGCACATGCGTCAAGCCCTGTTTTCCCAGAGCGATGCACATATACATATGTACATATCGTACAATATGTGTATGTTGCTCTAAAATTAGCTGCCCATCAGTGAATGTCCAACCGCATCACGTACGGTATACAGTCCTTAATTTACAATTGTATGACTTGCAGGTAATTAATGCGAATCAATTGTGATTCATTATGAAAACGGCTCTTTTTGTTTAAAAATCATATAAATTAACTGTGACATGTTTAAAAATTATCATATTTCCGCCATAATTAGGACACGAGATCAATATTGTTTTCAATATTAATGTAACGCTCGTCCGGAAATCTTAAAATTTGCATTCTCATATAGGTAACCTTTTACGATAAAAACGCAACAAACTATAACTAAACATCGCTTTATTATTTCTTTAATGTGAAATTTAAATAGATTTACTGACGTTTACCATGAAACACATTAAACTCAAATTCTTCACGAGTTGACATAGCATGAAATTTTGCGGTTCTTCGGTTTTCTCGGCGCTGGTTTGACGTTAAACCAGACCAGTGACAATTAACGTGTTATCAATGCATTTGAGACTGTAAACAACGTTTGAACCAGGATTATGATGTTTAATTAATTATCTGGGTCCTGTTATATCAAGGAGCTTACGAAAATCGTAGGTTACGACTAAGTTATAGAGTTTCAAAACAAGATGGTGTTTAATATGTTATTATGAGGGTTTCTTGGCTTGCATTACGGGAAGTTTGCTACTATTTTTTCTCCAAGTTTTTGTCACAGAACTTCCAAACGGGTTTCTATGAAGCTTCCAAGACTTACGAAATTGCAGTCGTTCAGGTTCCATCATGTGACAGTGAAATAATTAGAAGAACGTTTAAGTTATTTTCTCAATATAGATCTGTTTCTCTGAATACAATTGCAAATGAACACTTACTGAAAATGTACTTACCTTAAGCTAACATTAAATGTTTACTTTTTCAAAGCTGAAATCCTCAGGACTTTGGTCTCGTAATTTTAAAGCTTTAAAGCTTTCAAAATTTGAACTTCGCTCTGGGAAAACGTGGTTTAAAGCATGTGCGTACATTGTCTTCATAGATTAGCCTGTGCGGACTGAAACATTCCGCCTTAACAGGATTTTTGCAAAGAAGAGACTTCCTTTAAAAAAAAATACAATAAGAGCGAAAAGTATCCCTAAACAGCCGGCACAGGCTAATATAGGACGACACTTTACGCACATGCATTAAGCCCCGTTAACCCAGTGCGAGGCACAAATGTCACATTGATCTGATCGGGCCGTGGTTTAACAGTTATTTTAAAATGAATACACATTTTTATTTTTAGTAGTTATTACTTGCTTACTTAGTTACTAGTATGTGTAGTGTGAAAGGGTATACATTATATAATCGCGATGGTAATTGTTTGCAAACTGATGATTTATAACCCACACAAATGCAAGGTGTGATATAGTTCAGCGAAGAACAAGTTCAGTCACTACTGCAGTAGATCTCAAAATGCCGTATTACCCATTTTGTAGAAACATGTCCATTCACAAAATTGCATAAACAATTGTATGAAAAGTAAAACCAAAAACAGGTATAAAACATACACTGACTTTTTATGCGGTTTTGATGAACATGACACCAATGTCATAACATAAAAAGCACGCAAGCAGCTGACCCCGAAAATTACTTTGCCATGAAAACTGTATTCGCATTTGTTAATGTGCAAGTTTTATGACATTTTACATATTTTACAACGTGATTATGTTGACAAATTTGAATGCCATCTTGGACCATGAAATAGATATACGACAGCCAGTAAATTACCGTATGTGCAACTTAAATGAAAACCGAAAAAAATGAAATCCCTATAATACCTTTTATATATTACGGTTGTTGTAAACAATATCATTACTTTAATAAATCAAATTATTTGTATTATGATAATATATTATACATATGCTATATATAACAGACAATAATGTTTATGAAAGATACATACAGAAGATGTGTGTGTGTGTCTTCATGGTGTATGATAGGGGATGTACATATGTGATCTTAGTAGTGGAAGCTTTGTTTAGCACTTCACGCGCAAGTTGTTATATACACTTAGTACGTTCCTATTATCGTCATACTAACTATCTAGAAAAATGATAATAAACCATCCTTTTTCGGACGGGAAGACGTTATGGTTCGAGACCAGAGCTCTGGGAAAACGGGGTTTATTTCATGTGCAAAAAGTATCGTCCCAGATTACCCTGTGCAGTCCGCTAATCAGAAACGACACTTTCCGCTAAAACATAGACTTTTGCTAAGATGAGACTGCCTTTTAACATACAAAACAATAAAAGCGGAAAGTTATTAACCAACCTTTTCCGGACGGGAAGTCTTTAGGATGAGTCTGTCTGGACCACAGCCCATGGAAAACCATCTTGTAGCGCGCCTTTCCGCATGCGCAGCACTCTGGGGACTCCCGCAGCGCCGTCACGTCCCCTTGGGCCTTGATCACTTCAGGTTCTAAAATGGTGAAAATATATAAGAGGCGTGTACTGGTAATACAGGGTTTAATGCAAGTGCGGAAAGTGTCGTCCCGGACGAGCCTCTTAAAACCTCATGCGAAGTCCGCCGCTCAGCCAGATACCGAACGGCACTATTCGCTTTTATGATATTTATGTTTTAATCTTTCATTTTATTCGTATGCCGTCCGCGATTGGCCTGAGCGTACTGCTGTAATGACACACACAAAGACAATCCCGCTTACGTATTGGTTGAAGTTCGGTACTTTAAGTTCATGAAAAGGAGAGCATGAAATTATATTAAGCGTAGATTATTATATGTGAAGACTCGGAATGCCATGTGCAAGTGTTGTTTGGCGCATTCGCTTGTGCGATCCGAGTTCGAGCCTCGTGCTCAGAATAGAGAATCGTAGCCCACGTGAAAGTCTTGGTGATCAAAACATCCACACAAGACCTTATTAACATTTCAAATATTGTCAGTATACCGAATCGACGTATTCTACCATGTATCCGTATGCATTTACAGTGAGTTGCTTCAAACAAACTCTGGTATGGAAAATATCATCCTAATTTTCACCTACTTTCTTCCGCATTTACACTGGTAAATTGCTCGTACTGTCAAACCCTGGGGTCAAGTTATACCCGGGACCCACGTTAACGTTGTACCCTTCTCTCCTTGCTTGATATAAGGCATTGACCGCAGAATATATTGCGTGTGTTTCGACAATGGGGTCAAGTTAAACATATTGTTTCGTTATTTTAACAAATCTGAATGCCCCAAAACAACCACATTTATGAGGGAATATCACGACACTTTTGTCGAAAACTTATACTTAGACTACGGCACATTCAGTTACTTGACACTTTTACGACAATATTACGACATAACTTTAATGTGGATGCTAGCACTTTCTCGTCTTTCATGCTTCATTACTATTTCAATGTCACCGAAGTGCCAGCCAGTAAATTGACAAAAATTGCTTGTCTTGGATGTCGTTAATGAAAGTTATTTCTTCCACGTGTTACCTGAAAACAATGTGATTTCAGAAAAACATGGTCTTGAAACTCTGAGGTTATACCAAACCGAACCGCTTTAACGATTATTTAGGAAAGGTTTCCCTGGTTAGTACACATCACATTAAGCATTTGAAAGGAAACATTCATATATAGGTTATTTAAATCTATATAACTATATGTAGCAATAAGTGATGAATATTTTCTCGTATTTATAAACTTATATAAAAACAGGCACAGTCGAAAGAAAAGCAGTTGTTGGCAAAAAAACATCTTTATTTAAAGCTAAGGAACATTGATAATACAGAACCAAGAAAATGATTTTTTAGTACATATGGCTTCACTCGAGTTTACGCTGGTCGCGTAATGACATCATGACATCAGTTACGCGATATATGCTGCAAATGTAGCCATTGGTGATGTATCGTTTTCTTCACACCAGTTCAAAATTTAAGGGTATACATATCGCTTATTTATTCGATAGAAGACAATAAAACCAGTTGCGAAAGCGATTATTCAGTGTGTATCAGTTTTCTAGAATGCATAAAAACGTCCAAATCTGACAAGATTGTCTCAGTATTTGTAACGTATCACGATAGTTATTTCCTTCAAACGTGTAATTAGAACGACGCTTGAAACCTGTAAATAGTTTTTTTTTTAACAAAATGCATGTGTTAGGGCACGACGTACTTAGAACAAGGATAAACAATATATATGGTTTGTGTACGTGTAAGTTTCAAATGAAACAGAATTATGTATGCATGTACTTAACTTAAACAATATAAATACGAGAAAATACCAACGGTGTGCATTTAAATGATAAGGGCATTATACTCTAACAACGACAACAATATGCACAGCTATGTTGTTATAAACAGCAATAAATGACAACATACATAACTTTGCGAAAATAATGCAATATTCGAACCTGGATCGATCTTACCTCATTAAACAAACGTTATCGCGGCAGCTCAGGTGTCCGTGAATTGATGCTGATTTAGACTTACCACATGTTGTTTGTATTAAGAGTCATGGCGTAATCAATTACCAAAATGCACTCTTAAATTCTAACTTAAATTAAATCCTAAAAAATGGAATACTTTTATGAAAGAAATTACAATCTAAAAATAATATCTTTAAACATGAATATAGTGTTGATAACTGAACAATATTAAATAATAAAAATAGTGACACAGTATAGATTAAACGTGCATATTTTGTTCAATGTTTTTCATAGTTTTACACATCGACCATAGCGTGCTGCACTGAAACACAATTATCGACCAACCTTTTTCGTACGGTCAAACAACGAGCATCGACTTGTGTTTCACTAACAGTGCAAAAATTGGTCTTTGGACATATCCGAAAAGTGTAGGTCCAGATGCCTCTGCGTCCGTATAGGATTCATAATATCCGCTAAAGAGACCACGAAACCTTGCGTGACTTTAAGGCGGACAGGGAAGCTCCTGACAAAACTACGAAAATGGCATTACAACCATTATCGAAAGCATTAACAGTTCTTCCGAAATAGAACGACCTTTATTTTAATTAAAATTACTTCGTTTGCAAGAAATACATTAAATTATGGTCGAAAGCTATTTGAACGAATGACATTTACTCAATTTATTCCAAAGGCATCATCGGCTATCGCACGTAAAGATACTTTACTATGAATACTCGCAAAAAATTCATTATTCGATTTCAATGCGTGTTTTTGTTTGTTTTGATTTTGTTTCGTCGGTTCATCAGAACCTGTTTGTGGGGAAAAAAAACAGTCAATTGTGTGAGCACCGGGGCTTTATTAAACGAGATCTTTGTTCAGTCCAAGTGTTTAAAAAAATTGTTTTACCTAACTACATGTATAAATGTACATTTATATTTGGGAGTGATGTATATCAATATCTGCATATCTTTGTATCATTTTCATTTATGCACTGTCGGTGATTTTTCTAAACAATTTTCTAAGAAGGACGGATTGCATTTTTCCCCCATAATTCGTTATAACATTCTATGCACTCCATAGAAATCAAAACTATTGCTCGTAGCACATTTCAGAATAAGCACGTAAGCTTAGAGAACATAACAAATAATTGCCATAGACTCATTCGGTGGGATTGTAGACGGGTTGGGAAACACATTTCCTTGACGGCAAGTTGAACGAAGAATCCACGGGCTATCGTTTTGAAGAATCCACAACGGATTACAAATGCATAAACACTTGCAACGGTGATCTTGGGCGTGATTAAAATCGCGTAAATGCAGCCACCCGTTTGTTGGATAAATGATAAGTAGGGGTCTTCCAATAGCTATTGCAAGAAATTTACTAAATTAACGATTTTATCAAACTAACTTAATGTTATTGTAGGTTCAATTGAGTCTACCTTTAGAAAACAACTGTATTATGCGTTCCGAACACTGACTCAGTGTTTTAATTGATAGCGTAACCGTTATGTACGAACACTTGAACTTGGTAATGAGCAATTTACAGTTCATTACGGAGTAAATGACTCGAGCTAGTTAGTGATACATGTAATAGAAACAACATGACACCAAACTATTAAATATTCTTAGCGTAGCAGTCATTTGCTCATCAAAGATCTCTCCTCTGTATCTTCCAATTGACTCTGTGATAAAAGTGCATTGACTAACGTGGAACTGGCGATGAGCCATTCCTACTTTTTAAATATGAAATACGAGACGTAATTAAACAACTTTAATTTGAGTCGCGTTCTGAGTTAACTGGGCTGAATGCAAGTCCGTAAAATGTCATCCCAGATCAGCCTGTGCAGTCCGCACAAGCGTATCAGGGACGACACTTTGCGCTTTTAAGATAGTTTACGTTTAAAGAAAACCTCTTAATAGCAAAAATCCAGTTTAGATAGAAAAATGATCTCCCAGATTAGCCAGTGCGGAAAGCACAGACTATTTTGAAACGACACTTAACGCATACTGTAAGATAAGTAAGTGGTTAAAGGATGTCCGTGTATATTCGAGCCAGAAGTTAAGTCAGATTTAGACAACTATTGTTCCCATCCCAAAAGTGTATAAATGTCCCTTTCACTTCTGGTCGTCTTAAATAGACTATTGTCAGCGCTACATGACACACCGAACATATATCTAAGTAAAGATATGCTAGGAGAAACGACTATCGCTTTACCGTCGACAGATTGCTTACACTCTGACCCAAAGGGTACACAATCTGGGTGTGACCTAACTACCCAGGCCAGATAACCGTATTACGACGCGAATTAAAAGGGAGATAAAAGGACATTGTGACAGTCATGGCCAAAGTGGCAGCGTAACCATGTAGGTCGATGTGACAGGATACGAAGGGTCGAATCAATAGGGTACGGTTTCGGCGTCAGACATCCAGGTACGTGTTTTATTGTTTTATCAGTCTGCTTATCTATTCCCATGGGTTGGTTATGAACTGTTTCATTGTATCGAATAGACAGAAATAATAAGAGAAAAACATGCGTCACAATTATCATTATTATTACAATTACGACAATCGGTTTCGAGAACAGAAATCTTAATTATATAATGTATAGCTCGGCGTTGTATATTTGTATGAATATAAAAGTCGGCCAACCGGAATGCGTATATGTAGCTGTACATGCTCCTTAAAATAACTTGCCCTTCAACATGGAATGATAAATATAGAAACGATTTACATTTTTTCAGAAACGTGTACAGAAATTCGATTCTGGACAACATGAATCACGGAATTCTAGCACATCAATTTAATAACGACTCAGACCGATTTCGTCATTCTTTAAAAACTTAGCAGAGCTCTTGTTAAGCGTTACTTGCGTTTAAAACAAAAACATCGCGTCAACGTGTTTTCAAACACTTCTTAACACCGATTAAACACTACATAGATAACACCTATAGCGATGATCAGTGGTTTAAACATCAAATGACAAAAACGAGCGAAATAAGCAAAATTTACTTCAGTGAAACCCCCGCGGCATCAAACTTGTTGAGTGTAATTTTGTGGTAAACTGTGAGACGTGCAGCAACGCGGTGGGACATAAGCAGTCGTTGTTTATGAACTTTGATTACAATCTCAAGATGATTAGCAGCGCTTTAGGACGCATGGAACGCGCGGAATCCTCAAATGCGAGTTTGTTTTGCTCAAGAACTTATTTTCTTGGGCGACAATGCCCGTAGTGTCTGCAAAGTAATTTTGGCGTAACACTGATACAGTGAACTCTGTTTTGAGGAATGTTTACATGTGGTGGTCTTCTGTTGATATATAATAGATTTAAACATAAATCTGTTCATATGAAAATATATCAACTATCAACAAGTCGTAAGCATTACGTTAATAAGCATTAGTATTGTCTGCAAGGTTATGGCGTCATTAATGGGCGGCAAGCCCTAGTTTACATAAAGTGGAACATGATCAAAGCTTGTGATGTGCCTGTGCTATTCTGTGAATTCAATATAGTCCTTTATCAAGCGTTCGGATGGACTTTTTGCCCTCAAAAAGTGGACTTATATTTTGTGAACATTAATTGTTTGTTCAATCGGACCGACTAATAGTTTTCATGCGGCCACAAATTGCACAACAATCAGTTGTTCATCATTCGTTCAGTTAAATGACTCAACTACAATGTCTGTTAATGAACGTCAAGTATAATTAAACGTGGATGAAACGGTAACCACTAAAACAGTTAATGCTCAATTCTATGAACTCGTTAAACTTTCACAAATATGCTTAGACAGTTGCATTTTGACGAAAATAAACTCATTTATATCGAGCCAACACAAATGTTCTCACTCATTCCATTAATATGCCATGATTTAAGTTATGATTTTACGGAAAAGAGTCTTTAGAATCACATGAATTAAAACTATCTGGCATCAACAAACAGTTAATTATCTTAAGTTATGTAAGAGAACAATACAATGCAAGTTTATCCAGGCTTATGTAATGGGTTCCTTGATGGTATGATGATCACATCATTTTAGAATTACATGTTTGTCATGCGCAGGTTTTCTTTTGAACTAAAGAAAGTGTTGCAATAACAGCCTTGTTTTACACTTTGAACACAGAAGAGCTGCATGCGTCTTCAAGACGGATATTTGGTTAGAGATTAACATAAAACATTAAGTAATCTCTAATACTGTAACACTCGCATTTAATTAAATGCATTTTGAGTATAATATTTGCATTTCTTATCGCTTTTGGCAGTGGGACTGTGTGAGAAAAGCGAACGGTTGCATTCAGTGGCAGACTATTTTTTTTCAAATCTCGTTAACTACCGAAGCACATTTGCAGAATTCTAAGAGACTTGAGAATGTGCGATATTTTTTGTAATAAACCATTTAAGGTTCTTCCAAAAAACGCGAAAGCGATGAAATGTGCCCTTTTCGATGGTTATCTCAGATGACATGTGGGATAAGAATTAGTGTGTTTAAGACGAACGTTCGGTGTTTAGCGAGCACGTCAAGGGTCTCATAATCGAGCTAGATTGCACGTGCAATATGTAAGCAGAAACTGGTGTCCTATGGGAGACCCGAGTCCTTTGATGTTCCAGATGTTATACGAGGAACAGGTTACGTCTTGCTGCGACGATCTTTGCAAATAAGAGCGCAATGATTCCGTGGACGTCAGAATATTCACATCTAAATAAACAGGACTGTATGCATGTTTAGCTATTACAATACCCGTCACATATGGTATTTGCATATTTCTTTTAAGTATAAACAAGTGTTGTGTACGCCTAAACACCGTGTATAACTTGAAAACAATCTGATATGACCTGATATCTGGACACAAACCCACCCTTCGAGGTGCCACGGACAGGTTTCCGTCCAATTCCTCGTCACTGATGACCCAATCACATGCCATATCAGATCGGGTCGTCCCTCCTAAGTGTCACGTGATAATTCTAATTTACTTCGTTTAAACACAAATAGACTGTCATTTATCTACTAAGCGTTTCGCGCTAGGATATAATACATCGCGCCAAGCCTTTAGTTGCTACCGGCACTGTGGTGGTGTAACATTACCGTATTCAATATATAACCCTAATTAGCCACAAAGACGCGTAAAGGTATACTTTTTTGTTTCGTTTACTTTTTTGTAGACTATTGTTCTTTCTTCATGTATAAAACACGAACTGATGACCAAATTTTACTTTTTTGGACAAGAAAATGGACATTCCAGACAGAAATGTTGTTTTATAGTACTTTTATAAATCGGGGCCAGAAAAATAGTGCGTGATATTAATGTATTGTGTCACGGATTGTTCATGTTATATATTATTGTGCATGATGTTCTTTAGTGTTCATGTTTTTTGGTGGTAAATTGGCAAGAAACAAGAATTATGGCGATAGATCTTTGCAAATAAATATATTACCGGCTCGTTTGTCTGTGTCGTTTTTAATCCACGCGTAATTCAATTGTCATTGTGTTATTATTTCCTAACAACAAACAAAAACTAAGGCCCACAACTGAAATGTTATGGTCTTACAATATGTTTTTATAGTTTGAAAACTGACCTTTACGATCTACATGTAAAACAATTTAATTTTGGAATAAAAGGCTTTTTTATTGAATCTTACATTTTCAGTCTTTATATTTAAGAGATATATTTAATAATTCAAGTGCATGATAAGTTGGTTTCAAATGTATGTTACATCTTCAAGCATGACCACCAAAATTCAGTGGGAATGATTTGTGATCAAACCCATTCATGCCATTCTACGTTTATTTCTACTGAAATATGTGACGTAGCATATATTGAAGTCATGTGACAAACATAATCGTTTCATAATCAAGTAATAGGTGTGGCGATCGTAAAATACGTCATCAGTGTGGCCATACCACGTGGTCCGTGACGTCATTTTGGTTAGCACTCCAAGTAGAAAATTGTCAACATTGCCTCCGCTAAGAAACTTCAAATCCATGTAAGTATCTTATGACGTACTCTTTTTTGACGAAATAAAGCGCAGGCTAAGGGTAAAGTTGAGCACTATTCTCGATTATGTAAACATTTGACACCAGATGAGTAGTTTAGTCTGTCATTCGAGGCAAATTCCATGATTTTACGTTTCAATGCACGCAAGCACGACAAGCACATTTTAAATCTTCCAAAATATCCGTTTTATATTCCTTTTTGCAGTGCACTAATATATGCGGACATGAATAATTCCATATAAAATGTGTTTTGTCCGAAAAAATATCTTAAAACACCACCTAATGACATTTGTTATGTACACCAACAATTTGGCTAATACGACAAGGAACACAATTCAAGGCTAGCACGACAAGTCGATATTCGGCTAAAACGACTAGAAGTTATAAGTGTAGAATTGGTAACTTCTATGTTGTCAAACTATAAACTTCAATTTATTTTAATATGTGTGGCCTTTGTATAGTTCGTGTCTAATGTCTATTTACTGTCTTCGTGAGATGCTGTGCCCTGTCCTGTGTGTGTGTGTGTGTCTTCAGCCGTGTATAATGTATAAAAAGTAACGTGCTTAAGATGTTAAAACAGAACAAATTAACACAATCTGCACTTATAAATGAC
>VMBQ01000745.1:247146-258318 GCA_007657795.1 Dreissena rostriformis | reverse complement strand
CCCCCCCCCCCCGCCCACCTTCAAAATTATGACCAACATAATAACTTTTGTGCCTCCATGTTTAGGAGGGAATATCAGGGAATTGCAGCTATCTGCAAACGAGATTAAATGCCATTTATTTATTCTAGGTAGTAAATGGTTTTACTAAGAGAAGACCTGGTAACCTAGTTCTTTACCCCAATTTACCCAGATTAAAACTTCGCCAAGATATCATTAAGATAAACATTCTGACTAAATTTTCATCAAGATTTAGCAAAAACTGTGGCCTCCAGAGTGGTGACGAGCTAAAAGCTGACAACTCAAGTCACATGTGCAAGTCAGGATTAGACTTGATCACAATACCTAAAAACTTTGCTCAGGGTGAGTTAAAAATAACTCTCTGAGCTCAAGGTGAGTTAAAAATATCTATCTGTGCTCAAGGTGAGTTAAAAATAACTCTCTGTGCTCAAGATGAGTTAAAAATAACTCTCCGTGCTCAAGATGAGTTAAAAATAATCTGTGCTCAATGTGAGTTAAAAATAACTCTGTGTGCTTGAGATGAGTTAAAAATAACTCTCAGCGCTCAAGGTGATTTAAAAATAATTTTCTGTGCTGAGAGTAAGTTAAAAAAAAATTTATGTAATTTTCAAATTTCAAAGTTACTGTCAACTGATATTTGATAAAGTTACGGGCCTTGGACAGTATCAAAAAACGTTGTTTTTTTCCCAGAAGTGTTATTTTAAAGTAAATTTCTAAGTCATATGCCATTAACTTCGCCAAAAATTAATCTCTCACCATTTTTTCGCTCAACCTTGGGAGTTTGAGTTTTGGGCATGGTGTCAGCCGTGAACACCGAAAAGCTTGGTGCCGAGCGCGAGTTCGGACTTCCTGCCTGGAGTGAGGTCTGTGCAGTGTTAAACGGGGTCACAAGGTCGCCTGAACTGCCAGACGCTTCCCGCAACAACCGAGTTTGTTCCACGGTCTGGGCGTTTTGTTCATCGACGGCTGGAATTGGGGTGGAAAGTACGGTAATTAGTATTGACGGCTGGAATTGGGGTGGAAAGTACGGTAATTAGTATCGACGGCTGGAGTTGGGGTGGAAAGTATGGTAATTAGTATCGACGGCTGGAATTGAAGTGGAAAGTACGGTAATTAGTATCGACAGCTGGAATTGGGGTGGAAAGTACGGTAATTAGTATCGACGGCTGGAATTGGGATGGAAAGTACGGTAATTAGTTCTTCAAAGAAATTGAATATTTTGTGTATTTTATGCTTTTTAATACATTCAGGAAACAGATTGCATGTCTTATTTTGTGGGAATTAAACTTCATTATGTCAGAATAATCTTATTATTTCTGGGACTTTGAGTCCCACATTTTTGAACATCAATTCAATTTACAGAATTAATCTGGAAACATGGGAAAAAACAGTTTCAGTGAAACTGTGCGAATAATGTATAATTTTAACTGTTTTTTTTCCCACAATCTCAAACACTGATGTTTTTCAATTTTTAATCACAAATACTAAAAATCCATAGAAAAATATTGAATCCATTAATAAATGTTTCGCACCTCTCTCCGTATGCTCTATGATCTGTCTTATTGCTTTCTTCAAACTGTTGGCACGAGACATCAAAGCGTCACGAGGCTTAAATATAGTCTGAAAACAATAATGAGGATTAAATATAGTCTGAAAACAATATACATGTATCATGGAGAACATCTCAACTTTTTATACATTTCTTCTTCTGTATAAAAAAAATATGTTGGGATATTACGCAAAAATATACATGAATATTAGAAACCATATCTGCTTTTGATATCCTGGTATGTTTTGCTTTCGTTAGAAAAATTGGTGCTAATACTTTGGACTCCTATTAATTCAAAATGCTTTCTTTTCTTTTTATCCCCCGCTAAAGGCGGAGGGATATTGTTTTGGCGTTGTCCGTCCGTCCTTCCGTCCGTCTGTCTGGCTGGCCCTTTTGTGTCCGGAGCCATATCTTGGAGGTGCTTTGGCGGATTGCATTGAAACTTGGTATGAGTATATATATGGATAAGAGGATGATGCATGCCAAATTGCATTGTACACAATCTATTAATAACGGAGTTATGGCCCTTTGTATCTTGAAAAAATGCTTTTTTCTGTGACATAGCTCTACATTGGCGGGGGATATCGATTCAACAAATTTGCTTGTTTTTTTATCTCTTTTTTTCAAGGAAACTGTAAAAGCACATAAATAGCTCTACAACGTTGACCTGGCAGTAGAAAACTCAATTAGCATAAATTATACCCTTGAGTTGTTTCCTATATTGTTTCTATATGTGTAGTTTAAATTATATATCTTCTACAAAGCTTAGAATAATGTTATATTTGTTACAATTATTAAACTTCGTGTTAACATCATATGACCACTTAGTATTAAACCCATCCATGTGACATTTTCACTAAAACATGGTGTATGTCATTCCTATTTTAAATTGATTTTTCCTCTAAATGATGTATGTTTTGTATATAATTGTAACGCATGCTGTTATTGCATATGTATGTTTATGGCGATGAGCTGCATGCTTAAGCTCAAATAAAATATTCTGTTCTGTTCTGTTCTATATTGTTTTGTTCGTAAACAAAGCCATAACAGTATACTTACTGAAAACGCGTTAATCAATTCAACTGGCTTCCAATACAGAAACAAATATATTAATTGTAACGGTATTTTAATAAATTCATGCATAAAGGTGGGTGCCAGTTTGGAATTGACAAGCTAAATATTTGAAAAAGCTGTCAATAACATTGTAATATAATAATTTTTAAAATTGGAAAATGGATTCAGCAAAACCCAATAAGGTCAAGGATGGGAGATTCTCCTGATCCGTCTTTTGATGATTATACAAAAAAAAGACAATGATTAAAAACTGAAAATGATTAAAAAAAAACTGACTATGATTTAAAACAAGCAAATTTGTTGAGTTGATATCCCTCGCCAAAATTGTGTGACCGACAGAATGATGGACAAACAACCCCAATTCTATATCCTTAAAAACTGAAAACGTTTAAAAACGAACTGAAAATGATTAAAAACAAAATGACAACAAACTGACATACTGGTTTTGGTTTTAAAGCAGACGTAGATGCCCCTGCCAACCTATTTTCCAGCTTTCGCGACACATCTCGATTATCCACTGCCTGCCCAGTCCGTGACACTTTGGAATTAAAGTTACTAGAATTGTTCAAAACGCTAGAATTGTTCGGAAGATTTGCTGCATCCATTTGGAATATAACATCCGGGTCAAAGGTGACAGAATTGCTTTCCCGCCGGTTTCCAGCAACGTCACCGTACTGGGAACTATTGCGATTGTCCATAGTTACCGCTTGACCCCGGTTGCTAGGGAGATTGTTGTCATTGGAAACGAGGTTACTGACATTTGGATCAGGTTTAATGCTAAGAGGTTCATTATGCGTTGAGGAAACATCACAGTCCAGCTGAAAAGAGTTGAACAGATGTTTTTTGGAACTCAGTGAAAAATTGGTTGTTCTCCTACCGGGGTAATTTAAATGAGGTACAAATAAATATGAGCCTCTCTCTGGAAAAATGGGGTTTAATGCATGCATGTAAAGTGTCGTAGAACAGCACAGGCTAATCAGGGACGACACTTTTGACTTTTTATGATATTTTTCATTTATATAACGTCTCTTCATAGCAAAAATCAAGTTTAGACAGAACGTGTCATAGCCTGTGCTGGCTGCACAGGCTATTCTTTGACGACACTTTACGCTCATACATGAAGCACTATTTTCCCAGTTGATGGCGGATATGAATTAAAACTATTGGGTTTTATCCTTTAAACTTCAGTTACCTCAAATTTATTGTCTATTTGCCAATGAAACTGCTGTCTCCGATAATAAAATATTCTAATTAAATTTAACAAGAGGGCCATGATGGCCCTAGATTGCTCACCTGAACCTGTCTTGGAACATGTAAAAACAATGTTTTTCAAGCTATGACCTGGTGGCCTAGATTTTGACCCCACATGACCCAAATGTTAAACTTTGCCCAAATATTGCCCTTGCTCTAACAAACTTCCTCCTAAAATATCATCATTATTGAATCAAAAATTATGGGCACTTGAGTGTTTACAAGGTTTTTGTAAGATTTGGACTTGTGACCAAGATTTTGACCCCACATGACCCAATGTCAATCTTTGCCTAGATATCATCGAGAAAAACATCCTGGTCAAGTATCATCATTACTGGACCAAAACTATGGCCTCTAGTGTGTTTACAAGTTTTTTTGCAAGATTAGACCCCATGACCTAGATTTTGTCCCCACATTACCAAACATTAAACTTGGCCTAGATATTGTCCAGACAAACATCCTGGTCAAGTTTCATCATTATTGAACCAAAACTCTGGCGTATGGAGTGTTTACGAGGTTTTTGTAAGATTTGACCTGGTGACCTATATTTTGAGCCTTTATGACCAAACATCAAACTTTGCTTACAAAAATAAATATAATGACCAAGATTCATCAAATCTGAAACAAAATTGTGACCTCTAGAGGGTTTACAAGGATTTTGTATAATATACTGAAAATTTTGACAATCTAAGGGCAATAATTCTGGCATTAATCATGCCATTTTGCTCATTATCAACCTTGACTGAGATCTTGTGGCCATATAGCTTGTCAGCAACTTTGATAAAGAATGCTTGAGAAATGTGAATGCTAGAGTGTTTATAAACCAAATGTGGAGGGACGGACGGACGACAGACCGGAACCATTTTCGAACTCAACTCTCGTATCTAGCTAGGAAACAAATGTTCTGACCAAATTTCATGAAAATTGGGCCAAAAATGTGATTTCTAGAGTGTTCACATGTTTTCACTATATACATATAGGGAAAACTGCCCCGCCCAATGGCGGTGATGTTTTTTCACCGATCTGGACCATTTTCGAACTCGTCCGAGATATCAATACAACCAATGTTTTGACCAAGTTTCATGATGATTGGGCAAAAAATGTGACTTCTTGACTGTTCACAAGCCTTTTTTACTATATAAATATACGGAAAACTGCCCCGTCACCCTGGCAGCCACGTTTTTTAACGGACCGGAACCATTTTCGAACTTAACTAACGTATCTATGAAACAAATGTTCTGACCAAATTTCATGAATATTGGACCAAAAATGTGACTTCTAGAGTGTTCACATGTTTTCACTATATACATAAAGAGAAAACTGCCCCACCCCCTGGTGGCCATGTTTTTTCACCGATCTCGACCATTTTCAAACTCTTCCAAGATATAAATAAAACCAATGTTTTGACCAAGTTTCATGATGATTGGACAAAAATTGTGACTTCTAGAGTGTTTACAAGGTTTCTCTATAGCCAAATAAGGGAAACTGCCCCGCCCACTGGCGGCAATTTCTCAATGGACCAGAACAACTTTTGAACTCAACCAACATTTTGACAAAGTTACATGAAGATTGGGCATGAAATGTGACTTCTACAGTGTTTACAAGGTTTTTCTTTTTTTGACCTAGTGACCTTGTTTTTGACCAAGCATGACCCAGTTTCGAACTCGATCGAGATATCACTGGGACAAATCTTCTGACCAAGTTTCATGAATATCGGACAAGAAATGTGGCCTCTAGAGTGTTTACAAAATAAATGTGAACGGACGGACGGACGGCAGACAAAGACCGATCCCAAAAGCTCATCTGAGCAATCAGGTGAGCTAAAAATCATAATAAAATATTTCAAGGAATATGAGTATGCATATTATGTTTTCTTTTCTTTTCTGATTTATGGGTTACATTCACTTACATGTAATAGAAAGCTGGGTTTCTGTTCAACAATCCAACATTGACTAGCAATCTATCAATTCTATAAGTCAGTATGAATTATATGAAATTGAGACTATACAGTCATGTAGATACATACTATATTGAAACACTGATCAGATTATTTTCTCTCACCTGGTTTGAAGCTTCCGCTTCTTCGTTCAATGTTTTGAGCAAACTTTCTAACTTCTCGTTTAAAATGGCACACTGTAACAAAAAATGTGAAAAAGCATGAAGGCAACTTACTACTATGTTCCTTTCTTAACATTTGCCTGTTGCTGACCGACTTGTCAACTGCTTCGTATATAATTTTTCAATTACACAGTTTTCCTTAAAGAATATTTGTTCATGACATTATAATATTGGGCATTTATCATACTGAAAACAAACACATTGCTTATAAGGGCATATCCATAAATAACATTAATCATTTAATAAAACAGTTGTCATGGGGTAGTCAATATGGTTCAATACCCACTGAGCGTTCTTAACATCTCCAAAAAGACACCTTGTATTGGTTCTACCCAAGAAACTGTAATGAGAACGTTTCAGTCAGCCTTTGGTTTTTGATGCAATCGAGTTAAAATATCTTTTAACTTAACAAAATAAAACAGCTACCACCCAAAAATCATAAAATTGGTATCCCAAAACCAACTGCTAATTGTAATCATTATCAATAAAACCGTCTGCCCACTGACCTTGTCAGACATGTCGGTATCATCTTCCTTCTCGCGGTGTGCAGTTCCCACCTTTGCCACAAAGTCCTTCACAGTCTCACATAACACCCTGCAACACAAGAGAACATTGCAATCAGGGATCTTTAGTTTGATTTTTAGACAGGTCCTGACCTTTTGCCTTTGGGTAAAGCCAGGTGAAAGTTCTGACAATTCTAGAAGGACACCAATTGTACATGTGTTGCACCTAGCTATGAAGTAAACCCCTGTATAATGATTACGTAAAATGATGACGTAATTTTGAAGTCAACATTTTCCTCAGATTGTATGGTTTATTTCATAATTATACTGTTAATGGAAAATTTGCAAATGCATCACAAGTGAGGCCTGCCATGGGTGTTCCCATAATACATGTGTATAATAACACATTTAAAGAAAGGAGAGTTCCGCGGTCGAGACATTTGCCTCCCAAACAGGGTCCTGATTTTCACACTTATTATGACAGTGACCTTAACCTTTGACCTAGTGACCCCAATTTCAATAGGGGTCATCTACTGTCCAAGGCCAATGCACATTTGAAGTATCAAGTCAATCGGTCAATTGGTTGACGAGTTATTGATCGGAAACGATTTTCACACTTATTGGGACAGTAGCCTTGAGCTTTGACCTAGTGACCCCAATTTCAATAGGGGTCATCTACTGTCCAAGGCCAATGCACATGTGAAGTATCAAGCCAATCGGTAAATTCGATGAAGAGTTATTGATCGGAAAAGATTTTCACACTTATTGTGACAGTGACCTTGACCTAGTGACCCCAATTTCAATAGGAGTCATCTACTGTCCAAGGCCAATACACATGTGAAGTTTCAAGCCAATCGGTCAATCCGTTCACAAGTAATGGATCGGAAATGAACTGGTCTACCGACAGACAGTCATCCAGCAAAACAATATACCCCTTCTTTTTCGCTGGGGGGGCATAATAAAAGGCAGGTAATAGACATGAGTTTTCTTACTTTGCCGAGGAGATAACAGTGGAATGGTCCTCGGAATGTAGGATCTTGGAGAGGTGGTTGGCTACAGAGTCTTCATACTGAGAGATGGGGTCAAACTGAAACAGGCAAAATATTTAACATCATCATATGAGACATGTTCTGATAAAAATCAGGCTAAATGCATGTGCGTTAAGTTTTTGCATGCTGGGAAATTTGTCGTCTGCTAAAATGTCGTCTGCTGAATGTCTAAAATTAGCATTTTCTTCGCTTTTTTTTCAAAGAATACTATCAGAATAGCAAACAGTTTGGATGTTCATTTGGAAGAGACTTCCTTAAAGAATTGCATCAAATCGGAAAGTGTCATCCCTGATAAGCCTGTGCAAACAGGGACGATCTGGGACGACCCTTTAGGCTCATGCATAAAGCCCAGTTTTCCAAGACCATGGCTACTATGTATATGCAAGGGTATAATCACCTGTGTTGGAAAACTTGGGCCAGACAAATAATGACATATTATAGTTGTTATTTTCAGTATAAACCTGTAGTTTAGCACCTCGGAACTGTGAAATTGGGATAATAGAAAACATTTAAGAAAAAGGCACTGAATATCAACAGAATGAACAATAGACATTTGTTGATTAGAAGGTAAATCAATAAACGTTAAGTTGGGGTAACACTAAAACAGGAAGAAAACCCACAAATGTCCACTTTGCTAACTCATTACCAAATAATTTGCTAAGGGACAGATGCTAATACTTTGCAAAAGGGGCAAACATTACCTGCTGAGATAGTTTTCGAGGCGGTGGCATGTAGCCTTCGTAAGTCCATATACTCCATCTGAAACAAAAGATCAGCATGTCCAATTTGAATAAAATGTTGGAATATTGTTTCTGATACGTCTTTAAAAGGACAATTTAAAAGATCTTAATTGTACATATAAATGTGTTTAATTATATGTTTATCAAACAGAAATACAAGTTATTAAAAACATTTTGTTTGATATCTTTTGACCAATGCAAACATTATATGATTTTTTTGGTTATATTAGAATTATTTTTAATAGAATTCTTCATTTTTTTCCAAACTCTACCTCCCACGGGGCATTCTGCATCACCCCTCACCCACACACACAAGAACAATCTCCACAAAAGTCCGCCAGACATTGGTCAAATCAATTAAAACTGTACGAGGTCCAGGATGAAATGCCTCAACACTGGCTCTCAAGGCTGGTAAAATTCTCTCAAAGTATCTTCTTGGTTTTTGAATGAACACTTAACCCTTTAAGCGCAGAATGTGGCGTCTCATCAGGATCCAAACTGTTTGATATTCTGATAGAATTCTTTGAAAAAAAATCGAAGAAAATGCTAATTTTCGAAATTCAGCAGACGACATTTTAGCAGACGACAAATATCCCAGCATGCAAAGGGTTAAATGGCTTTAAGGCCAATGATAATGAGGACATTACCATGCCTCTTTTCCAGCAATCGATTTATGACCTTCATGGAGACATGGGCCAGTATTCACCAAACAATTCTTAGACCTAAGTCTAAAGAATATTTTTTTAATTGGAATATTCCAGAATTGCTTTAATTTTGAAACAAACTTGGCTATTAACTGCCTCTATTTACATCATTCTGCATCAAGAAAATTCAGTTAAGAACATCATCACCAGTGGTAGCTTGTATACATATGTATATTCAAAAGCTGGATATATTTTTCTTGCTTCTAACTCTAAGTCTATTCTTTATGATTAAGTCTAAGAATGGATTGGTAAAAAGGGGACATATAGATATAACCCAATTACCTATCCAGCATTTTGATCTGTGAATGCTCCAGTTTCTCCAGTATGGCCGGTAGCAGTGTATCGTCATCGAACGCTGACCCCCAGCCTAGCACTCTAGCTAGGTCATTACCCGTTCCAAATGGCAACACACCGATCTGGCACTGCAAGAAATATGTAACATTCATGAGTTCAGTGATCACTTATGAAGACAGTTTGAATCGTGTTTGGCATGTTTCATTTTAACCAATGTTGTTTTGAGTGTTGCGCAATTTAAAAACTGAGGTCATGGATTTCATCCTCAATGTGGGAGCGCTCATTAGATCTCACACAAATAAACCAAGTACCGGTTCTACCCAGGAAATAAACTTGAGAGCGTTTCAATAAGCCTTAGGCTTATGACACAATCAAGCTATAATAAATAGATTTAAACTTAACAGGGTCAAGGGTTGTACTGAGTAAGCTTCTTAATTAAACTTAAGGGAATTTCTTAAATTCATATCAGTCCTTGAGTCTCTAGCTATTTCGTGTTAAGGTGTTTTTACATTCAAACGTTTAACCAGGTGTTTTTTTGGCCCGATTTTATAGCCGAATAACGGCTATGTTCCCAATGACAAAAAGTATACTTTTTTCCCAAAATTTGGTAAAAAATTCCCAATTTCCGGAAAAAAATATATAAAAAAATTAAGTGTCTAATGATTATTTTTTAATCTCAAATTTATTTCAATTACATCTAAAAAAGTTTATAATAAGGATTTATATGATTTTATTCTGTTAATTTGAATAATTATTAAGACTTATATCAAACTAGTTTTCCCCAATTCAGTAGACTTTTTGCGCGAAAAAATTTCAATCCTGAATTTATTTTCCCAATTTCTTGAAAACGCCGATAAAATTCCCAATTCCAAAGCCATGGGCTATCTTCCCAAAAAGTGGAACAAAAACCCTGGTTTAACGGTTTTTAACATTTAACTAGGAAAATTCACCCAGCCACTGTCAGTGCAATCTCACCTGTCTGTGCAGGTCCATCATGTCTATCTCAGAGAGCACCCAGCCAATGCTGCCATCCCCCCCACAGACCAGGATACGGAACTGGTCAAACTTCTGGAACAGCCTCAGTCTGGAAACACACCCGTTATATGGAGGGGTTACATTATACTATGTTAAATATGTTTGAAAACACAGTTTACATGAAGGGGTTACAATGTACCATATTAAAGTGAGTAAATTTTACGTTAAAACACAGGTTACATGGAAGGGTTACAATATACCATATTAAATTGAGCAAAGTATATGTCAACAGATGAAAATGTTACAAAACTCTGTGTTTCTCAGCTTGAAAGGGGAGGCTATAAAACAGTCTTTGGTGCTGATAACTTGATTGATGAAATTAAAATTACTTTGATATCTTCCAAATTAGTTAATTTGGATTTTTCGTTTTTATTCGAGATTGAAAACAAAGATTTGAATGAATGATAAAGTGCTTAATTTTCTCAAAACAAAAGGAAAACCATCTTTTGTGTTAGTTTGTGATGCTGTTTTGTTTTTCATAAATTTGGGGTAAGAAGTTTTTAACCCTTTACCACTAACATACACATTTTGACCCATTTGAAGTCCTTAAGAAATCAAATTAAATTAAATACCAGTCTTACTAGATTCAAGTTTTAAACGCTTCATTTTTAAACCTAAGATACTGATGAGCAGCAAACAGCAAAAAAACCTGAACAGACTGCGAGTTACTTGTAGGCTATCCTGGTTTAACCCTTTGAGTGCTGGAACCGGATTTTGAAGGTTTTTGCAAACAGTTTGGATCCAGATGAGACGCCACAGAACGTGGCGTCTCATCAGGATCCAAACTGTTTGCTATTCTGATAGTATTCTTTGGGAAAAAAAAATCGACGAAAATGT
>VMBQ01000745.1:235335-246607 GCA_007657795.1 Dreissena rostriformis | reverse complement strand
CCCCCCCCCAAAAAGCGCGGCCCCCCCCCCCCCCCCAATTTTTTTTTTAAAGTTTAATGAAATTCCACAAAATCATAAATTTCCGTATGGCTCTAGCTATTTCATGCTATTAAGGTCTTTCTACTCTACATTCAAATGTTTTAAACAAGTAATTTATCGGAGTACAGGATACCGGTCCGCCTAGCGTCTGGGAGGTCACGAGTTCGATCTTAACTGTAAAAGCATTCTTTAGATCTCCCTCAAAGACACCAAGTACTTGTTCTACCCAGGAAAGGACTCCTTGTATAGTCACAGTATATCGATGATTGAGAGAAGCCCTGCAAATAATGGGAAGAAGAAGAAATATGAGTATTTTGTTATCTTTTGTAATTCTGCAGTTCTACCTGGTTATCGCCAGACTTAGTATTGACAAACACGAGCAGTGGACTCGTGCCCGGGGGCCGCCGGGCCTCCCAGTAGCCGTCGCTGTCGATGCTGTCTATCGCCGTCGGCAACAGAATGGAGACCCGACACTGAGAAAGCGGACACTTACGAGAGAGCTGGTCTCGACAACTGGAATGTACCTGGAATACAAGAGAAAGAATTCTTACATTATGATGTGACCACAAGTGAGTTCTTAATGCACAGGGAGCTATAAACATTTGGGATACCAGGAGTCGATTGACTTAAATATGAAAAGTCCACAACAGTTTTGAATGAATAAAGTAGACAATCATATGATTGAACTACATGTATTGTCCATGACTTATCATAGCAGTGTTGGAATAGAAACATTTCCACGTCCTGTCCTGAAGTTCCGGATTATTTTTATCATATAACAATTCATAAAGTACTTCCCCTGACAACGGACTAAACAGTAGTTACATCCCCTGAAAGTGTCTCCACAGTAGCTTGCCCTAACAGTGGACTCTAAGTAACATCCCCTGCGAGTACTCACAGTAGCTTTACACCAGAGACATCGCCAGTCCTGGAGTTTTCGGACACTTCCGCAGATTTTATCACAAACGGCACACCGGGAGCTGACGTTCAGGTTCCCTTCTAGCCACTGGTGTGGCATGGCAATCTGTTGGATACACAAATTAGAAAAATATTGCTATACTATTCAGGGCTTTTTTTCCTTCTTAGAGAATGGCTGTTTTTCACAAAAAATGAAAAGTTTGCGACTCTTATTTTCATGATTTAAAGAAGTTCGTGACTCAAATTTTCATGATAAAAAAAGTTTGCGACTCAGTTTTCACAATTTGGGACATTGCGTGACTCATTTTATCACAATTTTGAAAGTTTATGACTCATTTTTTCACAAATGAGGGGCCAAGGCCGCTTCACAAAGATAGGAAAACAGCCCTGCTATTGAAATAGTCGTAAGATCAGGCATTGCTAAAGCTTGGGCAATATTTATATTTCAGGATACCGATAGATTGCTTTAACAAGACATTGTTTAAACCTTGTTCTGGGAAAACTTGGCTTAATGCATGTGTTTAAAGTGTCTTCCTAGATAAGCCTGTGCAGTCTGCACAAGCTAATCAAGGAAGAACCTTTGCGCCTAAATTGGATTTTTGCTAAAAAGAGACTTCCTTTGAATGAAAATTAACATCACAGGCTTATCTGGGACGACACTTTTTGCGCACCCATTAAACCCAGTTAACCTAAAACGAGACTCATTTTTTTTTCATGGTTTGTTTAAGTCATATAACAGTATTCCTAGGAACGGTGGTTTACCAGTGCTAAGTGCAAATATTCATGCCAGAAACTGACAGCTGTCCTACTTGAATCAGAGGAAGGGGGAGAATGGCCATAGAAATTATTATTGACTAGCAATATTTGTGATTAACACTAAGAATACAAGACAAAAAAAATATTCTTTACCGTGTATTGCGCACAGTTTTATTCCCCTAAATTTGTATTTAAAGTGATCAACCGATTTTGCAATAGTAAATTGGCGGCCAATTTGAAGTANGAAGGGGGAGAATGGCCATAGAAATTATTATTGACTAGCAATATTTGTGATTAATTCTTTGCATGCTGGGAAATTTGTCGTCTGCTAAAATGTTGTCTGCTAAATTTCTAAAATTAGCATTTCCTAGTGTTTTTTTTTTTTAAATACTATCAGAATAGCAAACAGTTTTGATCCTGATGAGACGCCACGTTCCGGTTCCAGCGCTCAAAGGGTTAACACTAAGAATACAAGACAAAAAACTATACTTTACCGTGTATTACGCACAGTTTTATTCCCCTAAATTTGTATTTAAAGTGATCAACCGATTTTGCAATAGTAAATTGGTGGCCAATTTGAAGTATAATATGCCAGTTTTCTTTATTAGAAAACTTGTTTTCCTCCATTTTGACATTTAAAAATTGGGTGTGTTTTATATATGGTTGAGTGTAATACATGGTTAGGTACAATATCTGTATTCAAAACTAACCTAGTATTCTCTATAAACTGACCAACAACTTACCCCGTCTTCTTCCTCTATGATTTCGGACCCTATAGCTGCCAGAGTGGTCCATTTACAGTTGGCCGCTGCCTTGACTGCACAGCGCTTGTGGGCCTTGAACTTACACACTGCAAGGAGAGCAAGCAGATAAACACTTTCCCTTCTAACAAACAAAGTGAAAATGGCTAAATGCAACCAGCAAAAAACCAGAACAGCCAGCGAGTAACTCGCAGTCTGTTCAGGTTTTATGCTGTTGGTTGCTCATCAGTATGTTAACCCTTTGCATGCTGGGAAATTTGTCGTCTGCTAAAATATGGTCTTCTGAATTTCTAAAATAAGCATTTTCTTCAATTTGTTTTCAAAGAATACTATCAGAATAGCAAACAGTTTGGATCCTGATGAGACGCAACGTTTTGTGGCATCTCATATGGATCCAAACTGTGTGCAAAGGCCTTCAAAATTCGGTTGCAGCACTGAAAGTATTAAGGTTGGGAATGAAGCGTTTAAAACACGAATCTATTAAGAAAGATCTTCAATCTAATTTGATTTTTGAAGGGACTTCAAATGCGTCAAAGTGTGTATCCGAGTGGTAAAGTGTCAACATATCAATACAGGTCATTCCCCTGGGCCTGTTAGCAAAGGGGTAACCGTGCCTGAATTTCCAAATCAGGGGTATCTTTGTTCCTGAACTGCCAAATAAGGGGTACCCATTAGCCTGAATTTTCAAATCAGGGGTATCTATGTTCCTGAATTTCCAAATAAGGGATACCCATGTGCCTGAATTTCTAAATCAGAGGTAACAATGTGACTGAATTTCCAAATAAGGAGTACCCATGTGCGTGAATTTCAAAATCAGGGGTACCCATGTGCACGAATTTCAAAATCAGAGATATCCCTGTGCCTGAATTTCCAAATCAGAGGTATCCCTGTGCCTATTTTTTTTTTAATCAATTTCTAAATCAGGAGTACCAAGGTGACTGAATTTCCAAATCAAAGGTACATGAATTCCTGTGCCTGAATTTCAAATTCAGAGGTACACGTGCCTTTCATTCTGTAAATTTTGTAAATAGGACATTTAAGTTTTCTCGGAATGTTTATGTCACTTTCTAAACATCTTCAACACAAACTTGGTCTTATTACATTTTACAAAATGAAACAAAAGAACAGATCTGCCAGAAATCCAATCTAGACAGACAGTGATGTCCCTGATTTGCCTGTGAAGATTGCACAGGCTGATCCTAGACGGCACTTTATGCACATGCATTAAGACCAGATTTCCCAGAACGAGTCTCAATATTATCTCGATGATCTTACCTTCACAAGAGAGACCATGAGACGTTACCCCAGACAACGCCTCACGGCACACGTTGCAGTATGTAGGTCGAGCGTGAGAGCATGTGTACCAGTTGTGGAGACCGGACATCATCTCACGTTGGGAATCGTTGCCCTGTAAAAACAACAAGAACATTAAATATTTGAGCGGGTCTCCGAGTAAACAGGACAAAGTGCATGTGCGTTAAGTGTCATCCCAGATTAGCATGTGCAGTCTGCACAGGCTAATCAGGGATGACACTTTCTGCATAAACTGGAATTTCACTAAGATTACCTTTAAAAAAACAACAACATTAAAGCGGAAAGTGTTGTCCCTGATTAGCCTGCCTCGACTGCACATGCAAGTCTGGGACGACACTTTATGCACATGCATTAAGCCCCATTGTCCCAGAGCAAGGTTTATATCTCAAATGCCTAGATTGTCAGTCAATTCCCTTTACAGGGTTCTCCATGACTCAATTTTCTTCAGCACAATACATGTTATTAAGTCAAAATATGTATTATTTTGGAAACGTATGGAGTTTTCTTACAATATACTTATGGCATAAAGGAATTTTGTATAGCCCATTGTGGTAATTTTTAGCTTTTGCCTAATTTGGCAATTACAGAGGAAACATTGCTTTCATTCAATGCCCAGCATTGTATGCAAAAGTTTGTATAGCAAAAGCTTAACCCTTTGCATGCTGGGAAATTTGTCGTCTGCTAAAATGTTGTCTGCTAAATTAATAAAATTAGCATTTTCTTTGATTTTTTTTCAAAGAATACTATCAGAATAGCAAACAGTTTAGATCCTGATGAGACGCCACGTTTTGTGGCGTCTCATCTGGATCCAAACTGTTTGCAAAAACCTTCAAAATCCGGTTCCAGCGCTCAAAGGGTTAAATAATATGTCAGACACAGTATGGACTCATCCCAAATGGGCCAAATGACAAGGATGATTGTCAATAGTGCAGTTGAGGAATATTATGGTTATAGGGCAAGGAAATACGTTACCCACCTCGACATATTGCCTCTTTGAGGACTGCTTTAAAGCTGAAATCCACTCTTCCATTTCTTTTCGGCTCTCTGCGCATAACACAAGGTTTCGGAATGGAGTTATCACCTGAAATAAACATGAAAATGAAACACTCTGGGAAAACAAAGTTTAATGAATGTGCGTTAAGTGTCGTCCCAGATTAGCCTGTGCAGTTTGCACAAGCTAATCAGAGACGACACTTTCCGCTTTTAATATTCATGTATGTCTTGTTTTAAAGAAGTTTCCTCTTAGTGAAAATCCAGTTTAGGCGGAATGTGTAGTCCCTGATTACACTTTAGTCCCTATTCTGGGACAACACTTCACGCAGATGCATTAAACCCCATTTTCCCTGAGCGTAACTCCAGCTGTATCATAACCAAATGTTACCTATTACACTGCACTACTTTGTCAGAGATCTTCAAGGGCAAATAACTCAGGAATGTGTGGATCATAAACAATATGTTCTCTAAAGATACAGTTTAAACCTTGTTTACTTAATACTTGTGTGTTCCCTTTTTAAAGGGTAACTGTTTTGATATTGACTAAACATGAATTGATCAGAGAGCTAGTCCAGTCAACTAATCATAAAGACTTTATCTCATGACTTTGTGATGACTAAGATGAAGAAAACCCCACCGCTGGATGACGTAATCTGGTGAATGATATCATAGAATGTATAAATTAACTTATGTAAAAAAAGGAGGGCTGTAGCAAGCAGAGCCCAGCTATTTCCCCACAGCCATGCCCAACAGTAGCACTGAAAAACAAAAACAAAGGAGCCAGGACGTGCGAAAATGGGCCTTAGAACATATCCAAACAGTGTAGCTAGCAATATGCCTCCGCATCACTATATACTGATGAGGAGGCATATTGTCTGCTAATGAGACTGCAAAACATTGAGTGATTTTATAGCCTACATTATAGCTCCTGACCAGACTGTGCAAATACACAGGCTGGTCTGGTTCTAGTCTGGCTGCATTTGGCATAGTACTCATATCACTTGCATCCACCCCAAGCTAGCCGGATAAGATCTGAATGAACTGGAAACTGGGTCTCAACAGACCAGATACTCTCACTGTTTGAATTATTGATGGCTATTCCACACACCCACTAAGTGTGGCACTTCCACTGGTATATATGATGACATACTGATACTATTAATAGACAGGCCATAGGGCAACTACTGACAATCATAATTGATTGTTGCTTTTACTATATCTTTTGGGAATATAACTTTTTTGATCCAATCCACTTTATATGGTCCTTTAAAGAGAAAATGACTAAGCACATTTTGTTTTCAATTTTTCAAATACAGAGAAAACCTTTGATAAACAACCAACAGGAGCGCGTATCCAGTTGAACTGATACCCAAAAATTAAACTTGATTCAAAGCAATTAAGAGTTTTATAAAAAATATAAATATTGTGTATATTCTAGTTGAAAACCCATTCGTTTTCATAAGGGGTGAATAGTGAAAACTTTTGTGAAATCACATAAAAGCATTTATCATGTCACATTAGTTATTGTACATGATAGCACATTACTTGGGGGAAAATGTTGATACATTTTGAGGCAACAGCAGTGGTTGTTGGTGACAAATACAAAGCCCATTCACAATTTTTGCTTCAGATAATGGCTATTACGGCTATTACCCCCACAGTAATGTATTAACAGCTTGATTTATGTAAAACGCATAGTACTACATGCACTATATTGGACCAATATGCCTGATGTGGACAGAATTCACTGTTACTGCATTTTTTTAACTTTCATTAGCATAAAATCGTGTGTTTTTTTCAAAAATGACTTTTTAGTGGACACATAAATTATTGGATTTCAGATTTTGGAAAAAAAAAGAAGAGGACAGTTGGGAAGACAGCACTGCCTGCATCTGGCATAATACTCATATCACTTGCACCCTCCCCCAAGCTAGCCTGATAAGATCTGAATGAACTGGAGAACTGGGTATCAACAGGACCAGATACTCTCACTGTCTGAATTATTGATTGCTATTCCACACACCCACAAAGTGTGGCACTTCCAGAGTGGTATATATGATGACATACTGATACCATTAATAGACAGGTCATAGGGCAACTACTGTCAATGATAATTGATTGTTGCTTTTACTATATCTTTTGGGAATATTACTTTTTTTCTCCCATCCAGTTTCCATCCAATGTTCAGTAACAGTGAACATCACTATGCACATATTTTGTTTCCATTTTAGCAAAAACAGATACAACCTTTGAAAAACAACAACTTAGAACGAGTATTCAGTTGAACCTATATCAGCAGATTAAAGCAATTAGGAGTTTTAGAAAATATATACATATTGTGTATATTCTTATTGAAAACCCATTCGTTTTCATAAGGAGTGAATAGTGAAAACTGTTGGGAAATCATGCGAAAGCATTTATCATGTCACATTACACATTGTACATAACAGGGACATTTCTTGGGGGAAAATGTTGATACATTTTGAGGCAACAGCAGTGGTCGTTGGTGACAAATACAAAGGCCATTCACAATTGTGTCGTGTTCTGAGAAAACTGGGCAAACTGCATGTGCGTTAAGTGTCGTCCCAGATTAGCCTGTGCAGTCCGCACAGGCTAACCTGTGCAGTCCGCACAGGCTTATCAGGGACGACACTTTCCGCCTATACTGGATTTTTGCTAAGAAGAGACATCATTTAAACGAAAAATTCCATAAAAGCGGAAATTGTCGTCCCTGATTAGCCTGTGCGGACTGCACAGGCTAATCTGGGATGACAATTTACGCACAAACATTATGCCCAGTTTTCTCAGAACACGACACAATTATTGCTTCACATAATGGCTATTAGCCACTCATTCATGTATTAACCCTTTGCATGCTGGGAAATTTGTCATCTGCTAAAATGTCGTCTGCTGAATTTGTAAAATCATCATTTTCTTCTAAAAAAAATCAAAGAATACTATCTGAAAAGCAAACAGTTTGGATCCTGATGAGACGCCATGTTGTGTGGCGTCTCATCTGGATCCAAACTGTTTGCAAAGGCCTTCAAAATTCGGTTCCAGCACTGAAAGAGTTAACAGCTTGATTTATGTTATACACATAGTGTTCCAGCTAGGATTTGCAAATGTCAGGGTGCTAATTTGTCAAAAGGGCACTTAAGCAGATTGGTCATATTATCCCTGTGGCATATTTCAATATAGCATGTGTTATATACTCATATTTTTTCATATTACATGTATGTTCATTTAAAACATTCTTTCTATAATTAATAATTAATAAAACTAGTTTCGAAACTGTAAAAATTTAATTTATTTAAACTTAAATTACAATATCCTGCAATATGAGTACTGTGGTCAGAAAAAAAATTGGGCATGGCGTATAATTTTGTATACACACTAGTATATACTGTTTATTATGGCATTGAAATATGAACCATATTATCAGCAGAGAAATTTGTTAATTTCAAACAGATTGAAAATAAATTAACCCATTTATTCCTAGTGGACTCTCCAATCCTTCAAAATTGGATCAATTTATTTACAAAATTAGGGATGTCTAGTATATTTATTTCTTTACCGGTATTTAGAATATTTCTCACAGATGAGACGCCACATCATGCAGCGTCTCATCTGGGTCTACGCTGTTTGCCAAAGCCTTTTTTCTAGACGCTAGGCATAAATGGGTTAATGAAAACTGTGAAGGTAACAATTTTTAACCACTCTACAAGCTTCTAGAAAATTGCAGATTTGTAGATTGCACATCCAAATTTCTCACACACTTTTCTCAACATGGCTTGGTCAAGATATTAGCCCCATGTGAATCTCAGCCCAGATTTTTATTTACCTGATAATCCCAATATCCTAGATATTGCCCTGCATGTAAAGATTTCTACAAAAATGTATGGAGCCACAAAATCCTATGACTAATGGTTGTACTATGCCCAGGCATTGCTTACGATTCCTTCATCCAGAGGGTCCAGTGCATAACTACCCTATCTTATAAAGGCAAACTGACCAGATACAGCAATTTTGCTCTAATACTTGAAACTAATAAATGACAGAGTAAGAGCAAAACTATGGTATCTGATACATAAATGTTCAGCAGATACAAGGGTTTGCCCCCCAAACATTGACTGTACCTGTCCTAATTGCTTCTGACCAGTAGAGCTGCATGCAGTCTGGAGAGATGTTAAGGCCAATAAAAATGTTTGTGTCTGGTTCTCTTGCTTATCCAAATCAATTCTTATGTAAGCATACCCAGTAGCCAAAAATGCAAATTGCTACTAAATTCTCGAATTGGGTACAAAAATCTATGTAAATTATTATGAAATAAACAAGATTTTTCACACTTTGTGAGCTGAAATGTTAAATGCCATGCATTTTGGCTACTAATTCAGATTTCTTAGCGCCAATCTAGTGATCAATGCTCTTCCCCACCCCAAACATTTCCATATTTCTAGAGTTTGTGAAATAGTTGTGTCTGTTTTTTATTATTACAAATAAATCAATAGCTTGAGCTTATAACAGTTAGTGACAAAAAAGCTCTCATGGTGCCTCTGGTAATATGAAAGAACGTTGATAAAGAAAATACCTGTAACATCATTAAATGCATGTGCGTAAAATGTCATCCCACATTAGCACTTTTTTTCGTTTAAAGGAAGTGTCTTCTTAGTGGAAATCTAGTTTAGGCCGAAAGTGTTGTCCCTAATTAGCCTGTGCAGACTGAACAGGCTAATCTGGGATGAAACTTTATGCACATCAGGAATCGACATTAACTTTTGAAGCCACTTGTCCGGTCGGTTAAGTAGACAAAAATTTCACTTGTACTGACCAAAAAGCAACTTGTCCTGACCATTATATCTTTTAAACAAAACAAAATTGTGTTGTTCCGGTAACCCGACCCTACCTACAATTTTGGTCCCGACCCTACTTTTTTTCTTCGTCTTGTATAAAAAAATAGAGTCGCTTTCGCACATTTTAATCCCTTTTGTTGAAACAGCGCAGTCTACACAATAGATCAGTAGAACCCCTAATTGTGTTTTCACAACACCCAACACTTAATCCAGTTTCGTCCAGATTTTCTGTTGCATCAGTATACAGTACAATTACTGTTTCAATAATGACTTATGTAAACTACCGTAACGATAAAGATACAGTGTGTTTGATTTGCAATTAATTTTGCGGAAATGTCAATTTGCAAATCATTCGTTATATCATTCTGTTAAAATTTACCACGAAACATTTAATGGAAATTTAATACACGCACGCTTTCCATGCATTTGACGTGGTGTTGTACATGTAGGGAATAATTTTCGCGCGCTTTTCTCTAGAGAAAGTATTAAAACACACAGTACATTTGCAGTTCATTTGAAGAATGTGATGACGTCGAGTAAAAATTAAATTGGGAAGAGTGTTTCGGATAACAAATTTAATTATGCGCATTTGAGAATTCAACAAAACACGGAATACGGACCAATTACTAGGACGCCCATACTTCGGTACGATGATTTTTTGCTCCACATAATTAACGGATTTAAAGGCATTTTTTTAAGTAATAAAATAATAACGACCACTCGTCCCGTCGGACTAGCAGATTCTTTATGTACTTGTCCGGACTAACAATTTGGTTGTCCCAGACAGTTGGACTACTGTTAATGTCGAGCCCTGCACATGCGTATTAAGCCCAGTCTTCCCAGAACTAGGCTCTTATAAACATTTGATTTAATGGCATAACTAAAACATACCATAACAAGAAATGTGTCCACACGACACGGATCCCCCCAACTCCAACTTTGTCACTACATAAAAGCATAACCNCATGTGCAAAACTATATACCCCCTTTTCTTCGAAAGGGGGCATAATAAAAAGTATGCACATTCATAACCTCATTTCATTTGGAACGATGCATGCAAGTAGGAGCCACGTGATCACGTTTTTGTCTATAGACAGACATACACATGGATTGATGTCAATGGTTAATCCAGTGCACCCCTCTCCATTTTGTTGCCCCGGGGGTTTTATGAATATTCTTGGTTATTAATAGCAAGGCACCTGCATTGAAAATAACAAAAACTAAGTCCACCTGAAACAGTAGATGACAGAAAAGCACCAACACTAACTTAGAAAACAATGACAGGTATTCCACTTAGACAGCCATTACTTCTACAATGCCACACACACAAATCCAGTATTTTGGAGGCAAAAAAAGCTCACACAATTCTGGGCAAGTAATTATCATCTAATGCATGTTTCCTGTCTTCAACGGTTTGCCATGAAATCAACAAGTAACTCCGAATTTATCATTCACACACCTGTTAATTCTGTTCTGAAAAGCACAATTTTTGTTTACAATTTCAACTTACAGTTTCCAACAGAACACAGACTCTACATTTTGGAAGGCAACTTTCACACATTCAAGAATCAAAACTTAATAAAAACATTATCACTTTTCTGTCTTTTCATTGCAGTACTTACAGAAACTGTTATATTTCAA
>VMBQ01000745.1:206207-234856 GCA_007657795.1 Dreissena rostriformis | reverse complement strand
CGGCCAGTAGAGATAAAAACGGACATGTCATTTTTGCAGCAATCTAACAAATATTTGCACATAATTTGAAGATTGAAATACATCTTACTTCCAAGCATTAACTTTTACTAACTACAGAATACCAACGTTTCCAACCAATAATAAGAAAATGTGAATTGGACAAAAATGTTGCGATCTTTAAGTTGTGGATCCACCCAAAAATATTTCAGTATAACCCACATTTGGTTTCCTTCTTCCTCAATTGAAAACCAGTAGTATGTGCATGGAGCTACTGGTAAATGATTAGTATCAATTATCTAGATGTGTCCCTTATCTAAGAGCTTAACTATTAGCTAATGTTTGTTTTTCCCCACAGGGATCCACACATTTGTTAGGTTGCTGAATGACATTACTGAACAAAATTGTCTACTTGATAAAGTTATATTAACAAATTGCACATTCATCATTTCGATAGAAACTGGGCTTTTATTCCAAAAGTCAATGTAACCTTGCTATTAACCTGATTCATACCTCAGAACAAAAGAATGTAAATTGCTGAGCCAATGACCAATTAATCACCTAGTGATATTCAGGTTAACCCATTGCATACTGGGAAATTGGTCGCCTGCTAAAATGTTGTCTGCTGAATTTCTAAAATTAGCATTTTCTTCCATTTTTTTCTCAAAAAATACCATCAGAATAGCAAACAGTTTGGATCCTAATTAGACGCCATGTTCTGTGGCGTCTCATCTGGATCCAAACTGTTTGCAAAGGCCTTCAAAATTCGGTTCCAGCACTGAAAGAGTTAATGATTGTTTAATTGTCCTACATCAGACAGATGCCTAGCTGGAATTATGTAATCAAAGGACTGGCTACTACATCAGTGAACTATGCATAACCTTGATCTACATGTATAATATGAGCTGTGTTGTGGAAAAACTGGCTTAACCCTTTGCATGATGGGAAATTTGTCGTCTGTGAAAAAGTTGTCTGCTAAATTTCTAAAATTAGCATTTTCTTCGATTTTTTTTCGAAGAATACTATCAGAATAGCAAACAGTTTGGATCCTGATGAGACGCCACGTTTTGTGGCGTCTCATCTGGATCCAAACTGTTTGCAAAGGCCTTCAAAATCCGGTTCCAGCACTCAAAGGGTTAATGCACGTGCATCAAGTGTTGTCCGCACAGGCTAATCAGGACAAAACTTTCAGCTATTCTGGAATTTTTCATTCAAACAAAGTCTCTTCTAAATCAAGTTAGGCAGGTAGTGTCTTCCTTGATTAGCCTGCGCAGTCAGCATAGGCTTATCAGGAAAAAAACTTTCAGTGTTATGGAATTTTTTATTAAAAGGAAGTCTCTTCTACACGAAAATCCAGTTTGGATGGCAATGATTAGCCTGTGTGGACTGTACAGGCTAATCTGGGACAAAACTTTCAGCGCATGCATTAGGTCCAGTTTTCCCAGAACAAGGCTCATATAACCTTGAACAATAATTTTTCCAGCCAGGATTTGTAAAGGACAGGATGCCTATTTGTCATCAGGGCACTTAAACGCCCACGGTCATATTATCCATCTGTCATATTTTCAATAAAGCATGTGTTAAATGTGTGTATATTTCACATAACATGTATTTCATTTAAAACATGGTTTCTTTAATTAATAAAATTAGATCAACTGTGAAAATTTAATCAATGTTGAAACATGTTGCCACCACTACAACATGAGCTTTATGAAGGCTTTCAAAATTTGACATGTAGTTAAAACCATATGTCGGTAAGACACGTTTTGGATGAATGATCGATGAAAAGCATTACAAACAAACAATAATTTTTACCATTTTGATTGATGATTATGATGATTATCAATTTACCCTTTGCATGCTGCGAAATTTGTCGTCTGCTAAAATGTCGTCTGCTGAATTTCTAAAATTAGCATTTTCTTTGATTTTTTTCAAATAATACTATCAGAATAGCAAACAGTTTTGATCCTGATGAGTCTCATCTGGATCCAAACTGTTTGCAAAGGCAACAAAATTTGGTTTCAGCACTGAAAGAATTAACCCTTTCCCACTAAGATACGCATTTTGATGCATGTGTAGTCCCTTAGAAAATCATATAAATTTAAGACTTTTTTGCTAGATTCAAGTTAAAAACTTTTTTTTTGACCTTCAAGGATGACCTTGACCTTTCACCACTCAAAATGTGCAGGTCCATGAGCAATATTGCAAAAGTTTTTACCAAGGTTAAAGTTTTGTGACAGACACACAGACACACACAATGACAGACAGACAGGCCAAAAACAATATACCCCCTCTTCTCTAAGAAGGGGGCATAAAAAGTCATTTCCTACCCTAAGGTACTGCTGAGCAGCAAACAGCACAAAACCTGAACTGACTGCGAGTTAATCACAGGCTGTTTTGGTTTTATGCTGGTTGCAAAAGCCATTTTCAATTTCACTTTGCTTCTGAGTGGGAAAGGGTTAACCAACAAATAAATTATTTAAAACATTTTTCATAGTCATGACTGTTATTTTGATTGTTTGAATATATTGCATTGATCCATTCTTTGTTTAATCTAGGACATTTGTTTGATTTAAAATTGTCATCTTGCCAAACTGTGAACAAGTTCATTTAAAATAGGGAAGACATTTTCACTGGCAGGAATGCGGCGGAATTTTGGTCCCCAAATATGGCATGAAAAATCAACCATAATAACCAATGACAACAATGGTAACAGTGTATTTTCCCATTAATTATTCACTGCAAGTGTTGACATGCTGCCTGCAGTTTGGCCCCTAATCAAACCCCAACCAAAGCCAGTGATTTTTTTTGCCCAAAATTATAACCTTATACAGGCTGTTTCCACATGGCAAAAAGTAAAAAAAACAATAATCCCAAAAATCTTACTAAAATTTCCCACAAAACAATTTCAAATTTTTCCAATAAAATCAATAATTTGTTGATTGAGTTTATTACATGTATACAGATATATAATTCAGAAGCACTTTATATTGTAAATTAAAAAATGCAGTTAAGTACACACTTATAAACAATTGGAAAACTGTTATTTATAATAATTTTTCAAATTTCCAAATTTCGTCGTCAATTGTGCTATTTTTCCCAATCCAAAAAACACAGGCTGTAAAATATAACGCAAACAAAAAATCACTGAAAGCACAAGTTGCAACCAATTTAGCTATAAGCAAGGATTGTTTGACATTTTGTAAACATAGTTTCCTCCAAAATTCACAGATTTAGATGGAATTAAGATGCTGAAGAAATGCTGTTTATTTCAAACACACGCAGAATGAGGCAAGTTGTGATGTTTAACATTTTACTTCTTTCTTTACCTGTTTTCTGAGAGGTTTCAGAGAAGGTTTAAGACAATGTCATTTTTATAATAAGAAGAAAGCTGTTAATTGTTTTGTTTTGTTTAAAAATTTAAGTTAATTCACCACATAAATTAGATAGTTTTTTTTTAAGAAATGAAAAATTGTCCCTTCCCCTTCTCCAAAAGCTGTATGTTGTAATGTGTGTTAACTATGCAGTGGTTATATCCATGTTATCGAATTTCTAAGTTAACAGAGGGGCATAACTTAGGTTTTTTATATTTCTTCAGAATTTCTTGATTTGAGATACATGGTTAGAATACAATACTGGGTATACACTTCAAATGCATATAATAAATATTTAATATATCAATACAAAAAACAATGACAACAAGATGTGTTTGTGAAACACTATGTCCCCTTTTGAGCAATTTGTACTCATATATTTGACCTTTGACCTTGAAGGATGGCCTTGACATTGACCTTACACCACTCAAAATGTGCAGCTCCATGAGATACACATGCATGCCAAATATCAAGTTGCTATGTTGAATATTGCAGAAGTTATGGCCAAAATGAGCGATTTTGACCCATATAATTGACCTTTGACCTTGAAGGATGACCATGACCTTGACCTTTCAGCACTCAAAATGTGCAGCTCCATGAGATACACATGCTTGCCAAATATCAAGTTGCTATGTTGAATATTGCAGAAGTTATGGCCAAAATGAGCGATTTTGACCCATATAATTGACCTTTGACCTTGAAGGATGACCATGACCTTGACCTTTCAGCACTCAAAATGTGCAGCTCCATGAGATACACATGCTTGCCAAATATCAAGTCGCTATGTTGAATATTGCAAAAGTTATGGCCAATGTTAAAGTCTGTTCAAACCAACAAACAAACCAACAAACAAACCAACAAATGGACAGGGCAAAAACAATATGTCCCCCAGTATAGACTGGGGGACATAGGGGGACATAAAAAGGACGAGATGGTAGCAATCAATAAACGCATGTGCCCCCAGTGGAAGCCTTGTCAGCATTGATTGGGTGGAATTAGTCCATAGCAGGTTAATGTCAAGGTCACAATGAGGTCAGGTGATGTTAGTGTCCTGAGTATTTAGTGGAAGTATCGAGGCTTAAAAGTACGAAGTATTGATATCCAAAAGAAGGTCAAGGTCAACATCAAAATAAGGTAAGGTGGGGTGGGTATGTTAGAATGTCTGAAAATAGCATCCATACAAGTATCAAAGCTTAAAAGTACGAAGTATTGATATCCAAAAGAAGGTCAAGGTCAACATCAAAATAAGGTAAGGTGGGGTGGGTATGTTAGAATGTCTGAAGACAACATCCATACAAGTATCAAAGCTTTGTAGCAAGCAGTGTTGATGTTAGAAACGCTTAACTTTGGGTAAGTCAATAATTTGGACCTTCTGAATTATTCCAAAAGTAGTGTTTTGGTGAGGTATCATAAAAGGTGGACCCAATGTCTCACAGTTAATGTAAACATAGGGATATTTTATAAAAACAAGAGCACCGCATAGTGGGTGCCAACGCTCGGCTGTGGGTGCATTTTTGTTTTTTTGACCTTTGACCTTGAAGAATGACCTTGACCTTTCACCACTCAAAATGTGCAGCTCTATGAGATACACATGTATGCCAAATATCAAGTTGCTATCTTCAATATTGCAAAAGTTATGGCCAATGTTAAAGTTTTCAGACGCCGCGGACAACGTGGACGGCGGACAAGCTGGCTATGACAATACCTCGGGTTTTCTTCGAAAACAGCCGAGCTAAAAATCAGACACAAACTAAGGATGATGCATCTGACAAATTTGTGTGTGCAACATTAATTAAATCCCTTCTAGATCCTTTGAGACGAAATCTTTTAAAAGTATGCGCTAATATCGCAATGTCGGGCTGATTATAACACTGAGAAGGGCAATGTCAAGGTCAAAATGAGGGCAGGTGATGTGGGTGTGATGATAGTGTTGAAGAAATCAACCATGCAGGTATACAATCATTTAAGGAAGCAATATTGATCTTAAACAAAACATGTAATTTTGGGTTAACAAAGAAATTGGAAGGGTGAATTAGTCTAGTTCTAAGGTACGTCACTGTCAAGGTCAAAATGACAAAAGGGTGGTGTGGATGTATTGATAGAGTTCAAAAGATAATATCCATGCAAGTTTGTAGCAAGCAGTGTTGAAATAAACAAAACACATCATTTTGGCTTAACCAATATTTTGAACCTTCTTAATTAGTCTTAGTTTAAAGGCAGGTCGATTTCAAAGTCAAAATGAGGTCAGGTGATGTGTTTGATGAGAGCGTTCAAGGATAACATCTACATGTATGCAAGTATTATAGCTTTTTTATAAGAATTATTGATTTTAGACATCATTTTGGGTCAACCACATATGGAAAGGTCTTTCGCTATAAACCGCAGCCATACATTTTTTAATGTGGGGAAAAATTATATTATTTTAGGGGGAAACTGTCTTAAGTGTTCCATAAAATTCACAGAAAAATACCTGAAGCAACACTCCTCTCAGAAACCTAGTATATAAAAGCAGAGATTGACATTTATGGAAAAATAAAGGTTTATTTTCAAGAGGTGGCTGCCTTTGTACAGCAGCAAAATTCACTAAAAGAAAATCACTGATACCAACCTGAAAGATGTGATCAATGTCTTTTATGGGAAGAATTGACAATTAGAATCCAAAGAAAAACTGCTTTCTTCAGCTATTAAAGATTGCAAAAAAGTAACACTGGGGAATCTACCTGAGAACTGCCGTAAACATTTTAGGGGAAAATAAAAGCTTTTGGCCAAGGGGACACTGCCTTTAGTCTGCAGTTTAAATGCGAAAACACTGCGGAACCCACAGATGTGATAAGTAATTACAGGGGAAAATAGAGGTTTATTGCCAATGAGAAACTGCAAAGGACAAATTTGGCAGAAAAAAATAAGGCAAAACACTATGGAATTCACCTGAAAGCTGTGGTGAATGTTTTTAGTGACAATGGAGGTATAATGTCAAGGGGAAACATCCTCTGTTTGCCAGTAAAATTAGACAAACAACAAAGGAATTCATCTGAAAACTGTGGTCAATGTTTTTGTGACAATTGAGATCTAATGCCATGGGGAAACCAGCCTCTATTTGCCAGTAATATTCACTAAACCATTCACCAATCAGATACGCATTTTGACGAGTTTGTAGTCCCTTAGAAAATCTAATAAAAATTAAAGACCTTTCTTAATAGATTCAAGTTTTAAAGGCTTCTTTTCCAACTCTAAGATACTGATGAGAAGCAAACAGCATAAAACCTGAACAGCCGGCTAGTTACTCGCAGGCTGTTCTGGTTTTATGCTGGTTGCATATACATGAAGCCATTTCCAGGGCTTCCCATGGCTCAAAAAATTCTTTAGCCAAATTAATGATAGAACACATAAATTCTTCACTTTTTATCAGTTTTATGGGTTTTTATGAAGAAAAGATTATAGCCAAATAAAAGTTTCTTGAGCCAAAATTTGTAGCCATTTGCTAATTTGACGAAAGGCAGAGCAGGCCCTGCATGTCCACTTTGCTTCTGAGTGAGAAAGGGTTACAAATCACTAGGGACCAACCTGAAAGCTGTGGTTGATGTTTTTCGTGCTGCATTCTGCCACACTGAGGTCTGTGAGCTCTATCTCATCAAATATTGAAGACTGAAACACATATGAAAATGTCACATGAGGATGGAATCATATACAGGGCCACTTATATATTAAATGAGACAGCAGAAAACAGACCCAAATAATACTGGTATGTGTGTGTTGATTATTTCCTCAAAAATCAGTGTCACTTCCCCCAAAATGAAGCACAGCAATTAAAAAATACAACAGTGCTATATTTTCTATAAAAAAACAAGGCTTGTCACTATAGGATGACATAAGCCCCCTTTTACCACATTTTTCGAAACCTTAACGCAAAGTTTTAACTTTAAGTGTGACGGAATTTCAGACAGACGGACAGACAGACGGACAGTGCGATCACTATATGCCCACCTTTGGGGGGCATAAAAAATGATTTAACAGTAGCCTTAACTTTTCCTGTCATCTGACAGTAGAGTCATTAACAATTCATGACATTAATCCATTCACATGCTCTGACAGATGTACGTGAAGAACAGAACTTATTTTTGTAAATTAACAATCCCCATTTAAGGAATCACATGAAGTTGAGTATTCTGCAACCTCATAGTTCTTATAAATAAGAATAATAATATTCTGAGAGAGGAAAACACCCTACATACATAACAGCTTTACTGAATCTAAGATTTGAAGATGAAATAGTAAAGCTGAACAAAGGAGAAAATTATTTAATTGCAAATGGTTGATTTTTTGTATTATAATATTAATTATTTTAAAATTATTCCTGAAGACTTTTTAAACACAATGGACAAAATTATGATAGTCAATAATTATACTAATCAATACTGCATTGCAAAATCAATGAATCAATAGATTTGTGTTGATGATTGACTTTTACCCTTTGCATGCTGGGAAATTTGTCGTCTGCTAAAATGTCGTCTGCTGAATTTCTAAAATTAGCATTTTCTTCACTTTTTTTCAGAATAGCAAACAGTTTGGATCCTGATTAGACGCCACATTCTGTGGCGTCTCATCTGGATCCAAACTGTTTGCAAAGGCCTTCAAAATTCGGTTCCAGCACTGAAAGGATTAAAATCTATTATGTGCAATAAAATATTTATGCAGGAAGCATAATAAATTGTTGAAAACATCTGAACCAAAATATGGAGGTGCACAAGTTCACTTGCTAGCGTATTTGGTAAATATTCAGCCTAATAGAAGCAATACTGTTTAAGTAACATACAACACGAAAATTTGATGGACAGAAGAAAGGACAAACAAGGGCGTCCCTCTGAAAAAAGAGCATAACAAGTTGGCTACATAAAAGTTGAGGAAATAACATAAAATTACAAAAGAAAAGTCAAACATGTACCTTTGTGTCTTTTGCATAGTACAATTTTCTTCCTTTTAATTTGAAGAACCGTCTTTTCCATCTCTGTAATACGAAATATCAACAATATTAAAATCATTAATTGTGACCTAACAGTTTTTTTTGCATTCTTAAATTACAAAGTAAATAATACTGTTGTTTCTTTATTAATTCAATGTCCATAAAACTTGAAATCTCAAGAACTTATCAAAATTTAACTTCAAACTCTAAACTCGACTGAACTTAAGATGTTCTTTTTAACGCTGAGTATAAATAGCATAAGAATGTAACAGTGCTTTCACTGGCCCCCAAAAAGTTTTGCCACTTTTTTTTTACACAAAAAGCATTATGTGCCAGATAATCCTCCCTTATTATTTAAATAATAATCATTTAACAGGGCTTCCGCTGTCGTTCGCCAAATTCGCAAGTGGCGAAAATTTCGNCTATCAGAATAGCAAACAGTTTGGATCCTGATGAGACGCCACGTTCTGTGGCGTCTCATCTGGATCCAAACTGTTTGCAAAGGCCGTCAAAATTTGGTTCCAGCACTGAAAGGGTTAAAATCTATTATGTGCAATAAAATATTAACGCAGGAAGCATAATAAATTGTTGAAAACATCTGAACCAAAATATGGAGGTGCACAAGTTCACTTGCTAGCGTACTTGGTAAATATTCAGCCTAATAGAAGCAATACTGTTAACGTCACATACAACACGAAAATTTGATGGACAGAAGAACGGACAAACAAGGGCGTCCCTCTGAAAAAAGAGCATAACAAGTTGGCTACATAAAAGTTGAGGAAATAACATAAAATTACAAAAGAAAAGTCAAACATGTACCTTTGTGTCTTTTGCATAGTACAATTTTCTTCCTTTTAATTTGAAGAACCGTCTTTTCCATCTCTGTAATACGAAATATCAACAATATTAAAATCATAAATTGTGACCTTACAGTTTTTTTGCATTCTTAAATTACCACGTAAATAATACTGTTGTTTCTTTATTAATTCAATGTCCATAAAACTTGAAATCTCAAGAACTTATAAAAATTTAACTTCAAACTCTAAACTCGACTGAACTTAAGATGTTCTTTTAAACGCTGAGTATAAATAGCATAAGAATGTAACAGTGCTTTCACTGGCCCCCAAAAAGTTTTGCCACTTTTTTGTTTACACAAAAATCATTATGGGCCAGATTATCCTCCCTTATTATTTAAATAATAATCATTTAATAAACTGTAATACATTAATTAATGTCATTGGCTCTATTATAACATGTAAAAAAGTCATAGTTATATATGTACAAGAAGAAACTTCATAAGTCATAACAAGCTTTTAAAGTCATAAATAAAAAAATTGAATATGAAAAACAAAACAAATAACAAAAATCATCAAAAATCATCAAATATCATGTAAAAATCAATGAAACAATAAGCTTTAATAATGTTTCAAAAATATGTAATTAAACATTGTACCAAACAAATAAATATCTGAAAAAGAAAAACCAAACAACTGAACATTTAATATCTCAATTCCAATTAACACTTTCATATTTAAACAGTTTAATTTGTCATAGTCTGATTTTGGACTTCCAATATCTTAGAATCCTTCTGTTTACACGGGCTAATTACCGTTATTAGTGTTCTTCATTAAGGTTTGTCCAAGTACTTGTTAATTTATAGTTCAATATCATAGACAGTGACCATTAATTTAATTGCAGTAAATAAATCATCTGAAACACTTACACATTTCAGTGGTTACAGTTTCTGACCTGTTGGTAATTTATGTTCATAAATCAATTTAGATAACTGACAGACGCTTTAAACTAATGTTTTGGCCGCTTGCTTTCAAATTCAGCTGCTTGATTTTGGTACAGGATTTTGGAGACAATAATTTTAAAAATCTCCACTTTTGAAAATTTGACCCCGCTTTCGCATTTTTTTTTCTCAAATGGCGATCGACAGCAAAACCCTTTGAAACGAGGGTGACCAAAGTTCCAGCTGCAATTCCCATCTGTTAATAATTTGTACTAAGTGCCAATCATGTTACTATTTAAAATCAATAATTTAATTTTTTAAATTCTTGTCAAATATAAATTTACCATTACTAAGTACTTTGTACTCTGAGATTGACAAATAACTAATAATTATTTCCCTATAATTCATAATAATTGTTTACCAATCAAGTATTCATAATAATCGCTAAATTTCATCAGATACATCACATAAGTTATCCATAAAGTTTGTTTTCGTGCGTTATTATTTACCTGAAAGTTGGACTGCTTGTGTAGAAATCCTTGTTTAGTACAAGCCTGTAAGTAGAAGAAAGACATTTTCAGATTAATTGCCAAAAGAAAGCATTTTCAGCAAATAAATTTGACTAAAAAATTGTCTTCCATGCAATACGTATTGATAATACATGTACATTAGAAGGTTAATGAGAATTAAGCTATATGTTTTAAATCGTGCTGCTATTCCACTTAATTGTGTTAATTATATTTTTACTTCTATTTTTAATTCAATCAGATGTTACAGGGGGTTTTCAGCACTGTCAGCGCCTCCGGAAAACGGAGGCATTCCTAAAGCAAACAGACACGTTCCCAATCGAATCTTGATTACATATTTCCCAATTCCATTTTTTTTTTTTTTTTTTTTTAAGAATNAAATTCACAATGTTTTACGGAATCCCAAAATGAGCCGTTTCATGGAAGCAAAAATTCCCAAAATGGACAATTTTGTCGATAAAAATTTCCCAATTTGGTCAGACTCCTTTTCCCATAATAGGCAGAAAAACCCCTGTGTCACTTTTCAGTATTTTACATATTCTTGAAATCATTAAATTATTGTACACTACAGAACAGAATGGTTTATTCAGACTTAAGCATGCTAAGCTCATCATCATTTACATATATATACAATAACAGCATGAAGTAAATACAAAATCTACATCATTTTGAAGACAGATCAATTTACAATATACACTACATGTAACGAAAAAACATGTTTTTGTGAGAATGTTATTAATTACAAAGACTAGTGACCACATAATGTCCAACATAGTTTTATAATTGAAACACTTATTAAATTATTCTGCACCAAATTTCATTTCATGTAGTGAACAAATAAAATTATTTCAAATTTCATATACAAGATATGTTTTTTTTTATATACATTCAAAACTTTGAGGGTTTTTTTAAAGTAGGAAAATACATTATTATGAAGTCCCATGAAGGACAGATATACATTGTAATCGCATAAATCCAACTATATACTTGTATGTTATTTTCATTCATAGTTAAATAGTTTTAGAAACATAGGATTGAGAAATGCTTATAATGTTAAAGCTGTTTAATATACAATAATACCGCCATCTATGTTACACTGAATTGTAGTTAAGTATTGTTTTAGTATTAGTATTAAACCTTTGTTGACCACCTGTACGAAAATGAAAGTTAGTTCATCTATAGGGAAATCGTTCCTTAGAGAATATTAAATACTATCATTTTATTTAGAGAGAAATCTATAAGGTCTAAAAGTAATATCTCCATCTATATACACTAGTAAATTTAATTTAATCATACCCCAACGTCGACAATCTATGTTAAAAAATATGGATAGATGATTAAGAGGGATATATGCGACAAAATTATTAAAGCAACAATTAGGCCTAAAAAAAAAGTGTTTGTTTCCACTGACATGGCCAAAAAAATTAGGGTAGGTAGGTAGGCAAATTTTTTTTTTTTTTTTTTTTTTTTTTTTTTTTTTTTTTNGGTAGGTAGGTAGGCAAATATTTTTTTATTTTTTTTAGAAAATGTTGTACATGGTGCATCTTCTCATTTTTTGTGTACAACTGTATCAGTGTTTATTTTCAGGTTTCGGGGAAAGGTGGCGGGGCCCTTCAGTAGGGAATTTCGCGTCGTTTTGCTTGAAAAGGGGAATTTTTAGCTTGTTGTATAACTGTGTGTTTTAACGGATTAAATCACATTCAATAGCTTATACATTACAGTGTTTTATGAAGTTAAAGAAGCATCTTTCCAGCTCATTAGCTATTCTCTTAGAGGATTCATTTTAAGATAAGACAAAACCGTCAAGTAAAACATCATATTCTTCATAGCCAAAGACTTCAATGTAAATGGAAGAAGTCATGTAATATGTTGGGCAAAGATGATAAATATGAGTAGGCAAACCAAATGTAAAGGCTGAAAAACACAAGTAAATCTGCTTAATTTCAGTTCTTAAACCAGGCCAGATTTTCAGGTAAATCTGTTGATTATCACTTATAAAATCACTGACTTGGACAAATTTAACCACTTATTACTAAGCAATGAGGCAATGACTGTTTTGAATTACGTACCTTTCATACTGTACATTGTACCTGACTAGCCACCATTTGTTAAAAAAACATGAGAAAGCCAATTATTTTGTCTAAGATGTTTTGTTTTAGATAGAGCTAGCTATATTAATTGAAAAGATGCCTGTTTCCACCCTTCTTTATCATTATTTCTTCAAAAATCAACAAAAAAACGGGGGTCGCGAAAACCGATGACAAATAGAAAATCGCTGAATTTCGGCTGCAGTTTTCTCATACTAGACTTCAAATAATTGTTTGAAATGATTTTAAATTGTTTTGATACATGTTTCCTTACATGTTTCTCATAATTTGGACTGAATTTATGTAAAGTTTATTGAGCGGCGCCGAAAAATACGCTGTCCGATTTTTTAAGAATTTTTGACTCAAAAAATATTAGGACCGGTGGCAAAAAATTAGGTATGGTCGGGCCACCGGAAACAAACAATATTTTTTTTTACGCCTTATACAATTCATTCAATATTTTAAAAAACAAACCAAAACAAAACAAACACATACATGAACATTCAACAAAACTTCTATATGTGAACAATTGGAGTACTGTGTAAGTGACTGACTTGAAATTGTATGAAATAGAATATTTAAGATATTACATTTAGGCTGATAATTTATTTGTGTTCTTATGGGAATTAAATAATGTTACAAATTATTGCCTAGTGTATATCACCATTTAACAAGAGATGTGTTTGTCAGAAACACAATGCCCCCTCATGCGCTGCTTTGATTTGATTTTTTTTACCTTTGACCTTGAAGGATGACCTTGACCTTTCACCACTCAAAATGTTCAGCTCCATGACATACACATGCATGGCAAATATCAAGTTGCTATCTTCAATATTGCAAAAGTTATGACAAAACTTTAGCTGGTTAAAGTTTTGGGCAGACAGAATGACAGGCCAAAAACAATAAACCCCTTTTTTTTAAAAGGAGGCATACAAATAAAACGTCTGGAAACTACTTCTGTCAATAAGAATAATATTTGTATTATAGTTGTCTGTAACATGTATGCTATTGTCTGTAGGTCCTCATGGACAAAGAAGGACTTCAATGAATCAATTGTTAATGGGAATTTAACTTGTGTGTTGTTGTTTAACCTCTTAATTCATCTTTTGATTAAATTGACATAAACAATAGCCATTTTCTATTGTTAATTCAGCCAAAAATTAAGAACAAAGAAGATGTTCAAATCAATTGTTAATGTAAATGTTACTCAGTAAATTACTGTTTTGTTGTTGTTAAACAACAAATACATTCATCTTTTGATTTAATTGGCAAACACATTAGCAATATAAACTTACTATTTTCAGAACGCCATTCTAAAATTCCAACAGATAAATACGCTTGAAATGTACCCGTATTGCGAGCAAATAAAATCGTGATAAGTTGTTACAATTATAATGTCTGACACTTGACAGCTAGCTGGTTGCACATATGTGACGGCCATTTATAATGAACATACCGAGGTTCTGATGTCCCTATTCGTAGAAATTCTTCTATGAAATATTTTTGCAGGTTCTGGTTCACTTTCGCTGTCCGAGGAAACATCTACGGTGCTGCTTTCTTGCTCTTTTTCATGCGTTCGTTTGTCGCCTACTCTGCTCGCCGCCATTTTGGATATTGGAAACTCAAGGGAGAGCACTGGTACCGACTTCCGTAAAATCGCAGTTATCTGTCATGGCGAAGCTTTTTTAAAATGCTGCTTGAAATAAAAATCCTTGATGTCCGTGCTCAACTGAACACAAAAAAAGTGTAACGCACAAAATTACTTTACAGCGAGCTCGACGTGAAACTATCAAGTCCGGTAAATTATTAAATATGTACTTTTTTTATGTAAACAACGTACCAAATCGAAGACCATCATTCTGGATCATTACCACCGTCAGTAAAACTTTTCTCGAGTTTAACCACAACTGTCTCAGGAAATCTATTAGCTACGGAATACCGTTAGGCCATCGTAGTTACAAATTAAGAGTGCGAGAATGCGATGGCGTGAATGCGAGAGTGCGAGAATACGATGACGACAGTGCAACAACGCGATAGTACGATGGCGACAATGCGATTGTACTCTCGCCATCGTATTCTCGCACTCTCGTCGTCGTACTCTCGCGTTCTCGCATTCTCGCCATCGCGTTCTCGCACTCTCGTCATCGTATTCTCGCGCTCTCGTCATCGTATTCTCGCACTCTCGTCATCGTACTCTAGCGTTCTCGCATTCTCGCCATCGCGTTCGCACACTCTCGTCATCGTATTCTCGCGCTCTCGTCATCGTATTCTCGCACTCTCGTCATCGTACTCTAGCGTTCTCGCATTCTCGCCATCGCGTTCGCCCACTCTCGTCATCGTATTCTCGCGCTCTCGTCATCGTATTCTCGCACTCTCGTCATCGTACTCTAGCGTTCTCGCATTCTCGCCATCGCGTTCGCACACTCTCGTCATCGTATTCTCGCGCTCTCGTCATCGTATTCTCGCACTCTCGTCATCGTACTCTAGCGTTCTCGCATTCTCGCCATCGCGTTCGCCCACTCTCGGCATCGTATTCTCGCACTCTCGTCATCGTATTCTCGCACTCTCGTCATCGTATTCTCGCACTCTCGTAATCGTACACTCGCGTTCTCGCATTCTCGCCCTCTGGATTTTAATGTGTAACCACGATGGCCCTAACGGTATTTCGTAATTAGCTGTTGATCTTTGGGATATCTTAAATTACACTTCATTGTTTTTCTTAGAAATGAAATCATTTCTATCAATGCTAGCTCGAAATCACGTGTATTCAACGTGTGTGTTATTAAGTGTGGCATTTAATGGTTTATTTCGAAATTATTATGTCAATCCGTCGGATGGCAGTTGTTCTTTTGATGCCAGTACAATATGTTATTTCTGAAAACGCATTTCAACGTGAGTTATTATCATCATGCCTCATGTTATTATTGTAACCGATGTAATCCCACAAAAAAATACCGCTTGATTGATTAACTTTTTCCATGTTTGGAGACAGATCTGTATTTAATGCGTCCCCGCGTGACGATTTATTTACTTTTTGTCACAACTTATCACGATTTCGTGTTCCGACGTCAATTTAAAAAAAGTAAACAACTATTTATATTTAGTTTAACATTATGTTTTAAATACGCTGTATTGTCCTCTACACGTATCAGCGAACCATACAACAATATCGAATTTAAGTGCCTTTTGTCGTTGTGTTTAAAAAAATATGCATTAAGTGTATAGATAAATGACGCTAAAATGTATATGAAGAGCATAGCAATTATTTTGGTATACCGGTAAGATGTCATAATTTTGGAACCGGTAGTCTTTTGATTCTTTAGATCTCGCCATTTAAGGTTCGAATTCAAGAAATAGATTGCTTGATAGACTACGTGTGTTTGAAGTTTATGTGTTTGTATTGAAGTTGTGTAATGAGCTAGTCGAAAATAAAATACAAGTATAAAAATAAGTCACTTTAATATTTTCAATCAATAACTAGTATCAATTTTGTCGCCTGTATGCCTGGCGTGACGCAATTTCGGTGCCGGGCAGCTTTCATTGAAATGGGGGCACGTAGTTCAAGAGCAGCGGTTGGCGATTGTTCGATACCAGAAAGCGCTCGTATGGGGAAAATGTGAAATGGGATGTTCCGCACCGGCCTGTATATTATTACACCTTAAATGAAGTCAAAATAGAAACTTAACAAGTGTGTTGGTCTGCGCCCAACATACCGGATACCGTTATACACGCACAAGCAGCGCCAGATACCCTGACGAGAACTGTACGTCGATCGGTGATATTGTGTACGTCTGCTCTAACGATATTTGTTGAAGCAGAAAAATAAATAAAATACGTTCACCACCCATGCTAGAAAGTCCAAGAAAATGCCGCATGTCAGAAGAAAAAAGGAAAAAAACAACAAGCCTATATATATAGTTGACACTGCTGCCTGGGGGAGACTGTTCGATTTCCACCGATTTGGGGTAAAACAGTTGTTTATTTGTGACTTGAAGATCGACGGACGAAAATCAGTGGCCGCTTTCACTATAATAATTTAAGGTCCGTCGTTTAAAAAAGTATAGTTAAAAGAATGAAGAGAATAAAACAAGGATTCTACGAATATACCTTTAGGCTACACCAACCATGATTTTGCTTAACTCTACACGTAAATTATTGTGCATAATGCTTAATTTGCCATAAAATTATCACTTAAAGGATAAACTAAGACTTATGATAGCAATGTAATCATATGCAGTATGGTAAAACAAACAAACACGTGCCAATGACGGAGACGAGTGCATACGTTGCATCGAGCGTCCATAACTCTGCCAGCATATGTCGTTCACAAGCGACGCTGTTTTTATGGAGATACCACATAACTATCTTTGAATGTCTTTGAATACCGTATGATTTTTTTAGGATCAAAACACCTATACATGTATATAGAAGTAGTTTGGTTCGTAAAGTGGATTACGGTATGTGCAACGTTCATTGTGAATGTCGTCGATCTATCATTATTTATAAAGCTAACATAATAATAAAATTGATAATAACAAGTTGATGTCATATTTTAGCAGCGTCATGCGAATATGGGTCTAATGTCATATGCGGTTGTGTGTGTGTCTGTTTTGATTGTAAGTCAGACTTTATGTACAGGTCCCGCTGCGTCTTCACGACTGCCTTAAGAGCGAACCCGCCCATTTGACCGTTCAGGTGAATTTTTTTTTTAAGCCAAAGTAGGTCAAATTTACCCAAGGTGCTCGGGTTTTCGCAAAATAAGTAATTTTGATCGAAATAGACAAGTGCACGGTGGCCAATGAGACATTTATGTGCACTGGTAGACAATTCGAAGACATTTCATGTTTGGTTCCTCTTCCGTCGATGTAGTTAAAACCACCGCTCGGCGATTCGTCCAAGTTCTGGAAGTCAGCGAAGTCAGCGGGAGATGACGTCCGAATCGAGGAATAACAGTACTCGCTGGATTCGCAGAGCCGCCCATTAGAGGACGGGATAGCTCCTGACCAGACAGAGCGACTGCGCAGGTCTTGAACCACGCTGGCTGCATATGACATTATAGTGACATACGACCCATATTCGCATTACTCGGCTCAATTAATGATATTGTATATTTCAAATTTTGTTTGATCATCAACATCAACATTCAGTTCAACAAAACAAAATGATTTAATCTATATTTGTTGAATTTGTTCGACTGAACGCTACAGCTAGTATATATAAGAAACGGAACGCAAGTCCTATGCTCGTGTAGATCAGACACCTAATTTTATTACAAAGTAATAGATCTAGGGTTGGAGAAACAAGCGCATTAGTGTTAAGATTTCGGGATTACCCGACATTTCTCTTGTCAAGATCGACTTAACATCGAAGATATATTTAAAGATCTATCAATAAAGATCATATTAAAGCGGTAATCACAATTCTTCCAAGTTTTTTCTTTTAAATGTATTTACTATTGTTATAAATAAACTTATATAAATACTTAAGGCCTGAATGCCTCGAATGTATGATAAACATCTCAAACAAATCAATAGTTTATCATGCTTCTGTTTTGCCACTGAAGCGCCTAGCAACATATAAATAAAGGACATAGTACACGAGCAAAATTGTATGTGGACACCGGTCTCGTTCAATTAACGCAACTAACGAGATCCGAAATTGTTTACCTTGGATGCTGGACGCTGATTGCTGAAAAAAGGTATTTCAGTACTTGCCGTGTCTTTATTGTGTAGTTTTGTATAATACTAACAAATAATTTACAAAATTTAAACAAACTCGGTAAATAGCTTAATTTGCTGAACAGAAAGTTATGCACTTATAATATATAATGTAGAGTAAGTGTTATCCGAAATGAGTGTAATCCGAAACAGCATCATTGTAATTCGACACAAACTATATCACAAGTTCCGGACAGTAAAACAAGTTTGACAAGACATTTAAAAATGGCACATGTAGTCAAATGTGTGTCTGAATAACTCACCAAATGTTTCACTCTGATAATAGACAATATTCAACGCGATACTTTAAAATAAAAGGCAGTGGGCAGATCAGTTAACCTTCTTTGGCCAGGTGCTGATTTACCCTTACTAAATGCACATATATATGCAAGTAATTGACAACTAGCCTTCTTGAATCAAATGTGAGAATAATCATAACTTTGTGATTCTTCCCCATTCAAGATATATAACCACACTGTGAATTGATCTCACAATCATTAGATTTGAAGTCCAGCGCCCTACCAACTGAGCTAGCTGGCCTAACATCTGATATGAATTGCATTTTAGGCCAGTCACAACAGTTATTACCATTATTTGAGCCTCTCTAAGGGAAAACAGGGATTATTGCATTTGAAGAAAGAGTCGTCCCAGATTAGCCTGTGCAGTCTGCACAGGCCAATCAGGGATTACAATTTCTTGCTTAACTGGATTGTCGCTTAGAAGAGATTTCCTTTAAACAAAAAATACCATAAAAGCAGAAAGTGTCATCCCTGATTAGTCTGTGCAGACTGCACAGGCTTACCTGGGATGTCCCTTTACTCACAAACATTTAGCCAAGTTTTTTTAAGAGCAATGCTCATTTATTGAAATTGTGTGTCATCATTTCAGAAATCATGTCAGCAGGGCCAGGCTTTAACTTGTCAACCAAGAATAAGGAGGATGTTTCAACAAGGTTAAAGGCACAGTAAGTTTTAGCATAATATTCCTGTATATTTGATAAGATATTCAGATCATTGTTAATCCTCGATATCCAATATCAGAAAATAAAATGTATTTATTGGGATGATTCTGAATGTTCCTTTTCAACAATGGACAACATATTTTTGGGAGGAGGTATATTGGTGTCACAATGTCAGTTTGTTTGTCAGTCAGTCCGCATAAAATGTTATAAGTTTGTTTAGTGAATGACTCACATTTCTTTCTCTAAATGACGCTTGTGAATACTTGGTATGACGTGAGTGTCTTGTGCTTGTCGAAAAATATAACAGGTTTTTCAGAATGTTGCTCAGATCGTTACAGATACGTACAATTCATTACACTTCAAAGTTTCCCCGGCCGTCAATCACAATTTTAAAATAATTTTAATTAAGCTTTAATCAGAGCATAAAAAAATGTTTATATAACATAATCATTTTGATTATTAATTTTACAAATTGGTTGATTGAGGGATTAACATTAAAGACCATACAATTCATTGTTTACTTTAGAGGATATTAATAATTGTAATGAAATCTAAATTTGATTTTGCAGGTTTTTAACAGCGTAAGTCAGATGTCGCCAATCTGAATTTTGTAGATTAAAGAGGTCTGTTCACAGATTGATGATCATTTCCGAATTTCTTGTGACAGTTTCTGTACATAATAGAAAAGTATACATAAAGGGGGAAAATAACAATATAAACATTGAAATATACCACTAATACTATTTTGTTAATGAGAAATCATCAGTTGAAATAGATAAATAAATAAAATAATGAAGCATTTGTAATATGGATTGATCCTAATGTTGTTCATTGACATGGACAAACACCTTAAAATGCAGAAAAATCTACGAATCAAAATGGTTAAAAGGTAAGCTGTCAGCCTTTTGATCTAGTGCTTTTGCATTTATATCATCCTTCAAGTACCTTATTATACTTAAGGTTTTTTAGTTCCTGTTGCTTTATCTGTTGTTTTAGACTGAGGATATTTACAGAGAAAAACTTAAAAAATCTGTGAACAAGTCCTTATACTCTCTGCATTGTGCATGTACGTGTATTTATAAAAGGACAGCATGAGGGAAACTGTTCAGCATGCTCTATCACTATGTGTTGTTCATTCTTAATCTTTGGTCTACAAGACTGTTACAAATAGCTGAAATTTCTTGCTAAATTAGATGTCAGGATACTTGGAAACCAATATTATTTGTCAAACACCGATTTTCATGATTTTTGTGGGTACTGTCAACCACGGAATCAAATGTCCAACGAATGTCCGAAGTCTTATATCAGAAATAAAAAAAATCCATGAGTTTAACCCTTTGAGTGCTGGAACCGGATTTTGAAGGCCTTTGCAAACAGTTTGGATCCAGATGAGACGACACAGAACGTGGCGTCTCATCAGGATCCAAACTGTTTGCTATTCTGATAGTATTCTTTGAAAAAAATCGAAGAAAATGCTGATTTTAGAAATTCAGCAGACGACATTTTAGCAGACGACAAATTTCCCAGCATGCAAAGGGTTAAGATCAAACAAAAACGCCAGATTTTATGAATCCCCAAAATTTCATGATAACTAAAATAATGAATCTACAGTAGTTATAAGCTTGAAGAAAGAAGAGCAATCTATAAAAACTGTTAACTGAAAGTATTGTAAGTGTATTTCATGTCATGATAATATTTTCAATTTCTCATAAACTTGTTTCGATTTGAGTTTATTCATGCAAATAACATTTTATGTTTAATAACAATTTCTGTTTGTGATGAAACTTTTTTTTATACGTTGTAAAATGATTTTTGCACAATGACTCTTGTCTCTCATTTCTGGTGTTCACCTTTCTTTCTACCATCTTTTGTGTATTGCCCTAAGTCTGTAGTCAAAATTAGCATGATCCCGTCAGCCATGCACTGTTATTTAATATCAGACCAATTTTGTGCAGATTCTGTTGCTTTGTTTATATAGAAAAGCAAGTGTCTTTTTCTTGCTCACATACACTTACACAAGTTATAAAGCACAAACATGAAATTAATGGCAATTGTTGTATTTTCTCTAAATAGTTTCTGATTTTAAATTTAAAATGTAAGCTTAAGTTTTTTGAATTATGCATTTGCTCTCTATATATAAATAAGAACAACAGCAATAAACCAAAACAAATCAGGTTTGGTTCATTAAAACTTTTGTTGAGTGTATTATAATTTGGGCATAACTATTCACCCCAGTTTTCTTTTAAATGTTTTTTTTTCATCATATTAAGTTATTTATTAGCAATCAGATAGAAAAGTGTCATCTTTAAATTAATATATCAACATGGATAGAAATGAAAATTATTGAGAAACCTTATTATACGAGCATTGCACTGGGAAAACTGGGCTAAATGCATGTGTAAAGTGTCGTCCCATATTAGCCTGTGCAGTCCTCACAGGCTAATCAGGCACATCACTTTCCACTTGTATTGTATTTTTCGTTAAAAGGTTGTCTCTTCTTAGCGAAAATCCATTTAAAGCATAAAGTGTGGTTCTAAATCAGCCTATGCAGACTGCGCAGGCTTATTTGGAACAAAACTTTACGCCCATTCATTAAGCCAAGTTTTCCCAGAGTGTGACTCATATTAATGACCGTTATTGTTATTTCTGCCTACTGCAGCAACCTCAAGAGAGCCAAAGATGAGACCAAGAAGTTGGAACACGAGGGCAAGAAGATGGAAGAACGCCTCACGGAGCTCAAGCTGGCCATGAATAGGGAGAAAGAAGAGAGGGAGTAAGCTGGCAGATTTTTTATTTACACTGGAGCCATGTTCTGGAAAACAGGGCTTAATCAGGGACACTTTCCATTTTTATGGTATTTTTTGTTTAAAAGAAGTCTCTTTTTTGCAAAAAATCCAGTTTAGACGGAAAGTGATAAACCTGTGCAAACTCCACAGGCTAATCTAAGAGGACACTGCGTAAATGCATTAAGCCCCGTTTTTCGAGAGTGTGGCTCATTTTTATGATATCCCCTCAAGTTTTGGGTATATTAGAGTCACTGTTTTGGTTTGTAGGTCTGTTGATTTGTCCAAATTAAAAGTTATCTGGTAATTTGTTTAAGCGCATTTCTTCCACATTTCTCAAGCAAAATGTGTAAGATACGTTTTACATCCCCATCAATATATTTCTGAGTTACATGTATATGCCCTTGAACATGTGAAAGACAAAGTTTGAATCCCCATCCACATATTTTTTAGTTATTTGCCCTTGAACATGTGCAATACACATTTTCCATCCCCATTGATATATTTCTAAGTTATATGCCCTTGAATATGCGCAAGGTGCATTTTCCATCCCCATCAACATATTTCTAAGTTATATGCCCTTGAATATGCGCAAGGTGCATTTTCCATCCCCATCAACATATTTCTAAGTTATATGCCCTTGAACATGTGTAAGGTGCATTTTTCATCCCCATTGATATATTTCTGAGTTATATGCCCTTGAACATGTGCAAGGCCCATTTTTCATCCCCATTGATATATTTCTGAGTTATATGCCCTTGAACATGTGCAAGGCCCATTTTTCATCCCCATTGATATATTTCTGAGTTATATGCCCTTGAACATGTGCAAGGCCCATTTTTCATCCCCATTGATATATTTCTGAGTTATATGCCCTTGAACATGTGCAAGGCCCATTTTTCATCCCCATTGATATATTTCTGAGTTATATGCTCTTGAACATGTGCAAGATCCTTTTTGCATCCCCATCCACGTATTATTGATTTACTTGCCCTTGACCATTTTATAACTGTAGCATTTAAGTTTGTGGAGTGAACTACTTATACATTTCTCAAGAAATTAAATTGAACATTGAAATATGTCACCATTAATGATTATGTGAACATGTGCATGCCACTTTTGTCAACTTTCTGCCTTCACTTGATTTTCATGTAGAAGATACTTCCTTTAAACAAAAAAATCCATAAAAGCGGAAAGCGTCGGCTGTGATTAGCCTGTGCAGACTGAACAAGCTAATATCGCTCAGTTTTCCCATATCGCTGCTCATATTCACTGTACATACTGTCTTGTTTATTCAGGCGTCAAGGGGGTGGATTCTGGAAGAGTGGACAACAGGGCTCGCTGAGCACCTATGCAGAGGAGGTTCTTGCAAGAAAGAAGAGCAAAAGCGTGAGTGGTTGTATTATATGTATGCTTTCCTGTTGTTCATAGAGAAACATCAATGATTTAAAACTGGTAATAAACTTTACATAACGTGAAGAAAAAACTATTTCTACAGGGTAAATGTGACCTACCTAAAAAATATCTAGTTGGGCTATAATTTATTCGGCTCTTAAGTTCCTGGTTCTCTCCAACCACAAAATCAAAGAAAACTTGTGTCCCACGAATAATAATGGTTTAACAGTAATTTTTGCTGACATTCCCTGAAAGATTGATTAATTTTTTGGAAATTTGTTTTGAAAATCAGAAAGCAAGCCCCAATGATTATTTTCTTCTTTCAGGCACCCTCGGGAAAAGCAAAGATAAAGATTTTAAAGGATAAGCCCTTAGGTAGAGTATTTCACTGTGAGCCTCGCTCTGGGAAAAGGGAGCTTAATGCATGTGCATTAAGTGTTGTCCCTGATTAGCCTGTTCAGACTGCTAATCTGGGACAACTTTTTATGCACATGCTTTAAATTAAAGCCAGTAAAATGTTCTGAAGCCTCTCTAAGCTTAAGTTGAACATTATTTAAAAACAACTAATGTTGGTATCAATTTGCATTATACATTTCATTGAGTGTGTTTTGTGAATTTAAGCCCCGTTCTGGGAAAACTGGGCTAAATGCACGTGAATTTCGCACAGACTAATGAGGGACAAAACTATCCCCCTGAACTGGATTTTAACTAAGAAGATACTTCCTTTAAACGAAAAAAACTACAAATTTAAAGCGGAAAGTGTCGTCCATGATTAGCCTTTGCAGACTGCACATTCTAATCTGGGACAACACTTGACGCACATGCATTAAGCCCCATATTCCCATAGCATGTCGCATATAATTACTGTTCCCCCCCTTGCCTCAGATCTGCCGGAACGCAGTGCCCAGCCTGGTACAATGGCCTACATCGCCCAGAGGGGGGCCCATACCCCCAGGGACAAACCAAAGGGGCCCAAGTGTGGCCAGTGTGAGGACCGATCTGCCTCGGTGGTGAGAACATTTGAAATGTGACATGCCAAAAAAGGTTTTATGCCATATGCAGCCAGCTTAGTGCCAGACCAGCCTGCACATTCGAGCAGTCTGGACAGGAGTTACCCTGTCCCCTATTAAGAATATGAAACCTTGCATGACTTTATAGTGGAAAGGGAAGCGGCTAAACAGACTGCACTCATGTTCAGGCTGGTCTGGAGCTACCCTGGTAGCATATTGCATAAGACCCATATTGGCATGATGAGGCTCTTTTTTTATTGATAAGACTCTTGAGCTCTAACAAGTTCATGGTTTTTGATAACCTTAGTCTGTCATTTATCGTCCATAGTGTGTGCTGAGTCATCAACATTTACCTTGTGAACACTCTAGTCTGTGCCATTGTTTCCTTGATTTATGTTTTATATTCATTTAAATTCCTGTCATTTCTGTGATGTGTTAAAATTCAATTCTGTTACACATTTGTTCGAAGGATCAGAGGTCAAGGTAATGTTGTTTGGAAAAAAACAAACATTTTCATTTAAAAACAGTTTAACCATTTGTACAAACATGTATCTGTTTATATAATCAACTGTAAACATGCAAATAATAGTTCTATATTTTCTGTTAAAAGTTTTTGCCTATTTATCTGCAAATGGGATATTCAAATTAAATGGGTTCACTGGTGGCTTCTGATTTGAGCCACGTGTTCATATTGTTCTTTTGATATCACCCATGTGTTCATATTTGTAGTCATCGAATTTCAATTTTCATTTCTGTGTTGGAATTGGGCCAAAGATCTTGAAATATGTTCACATTCATTGTCTTATGTCAGTCTTGTCTCCACTCTTGGTCTCTGAAGCAGTAATGTGTTAATAGTTGTCCTCTGATTTCAGTCCTGTGTTCACAGTTGTCCCCTGATTTCAGTCCTGTGTTAACAGTTGTCCTCTGATTTCAGTCCTGTGTTAACAGTTGTCCTCTGATTTTAGTCCTGTGTTAACAGTTGTCCTCTGATTTCAGTCCTGTGTTCACAGTTGTCGTCTGATTTCAGTCCTGTGTTAACAGTTGTCCTCTGATTTCAGTCTTATGTTCACAGTTTTCTTCTGAGTTCAGTCCTATGTTAACAGTTGTCGTCTGATTTCAGTCTTATGTTCACAGTTGTCATCTGATTTCAGTCCTGTGTTCACAGTTGTCCCCTGATTTCAGTCTTGTGTTCACAGTTGCCCCCTGATTTCAGACCTGTGTTCACAGTTGTCTTCTGATTTCAGTCCTGTGTTAACAGTTGTCCTCTGATTTCAGTCCTGTGTTAACAGTTGTCCTCTGATTTCAGTCCTGTGTTCACAGTTGTGCTCTGATTTCTGTCCTGTGTTAACAGTTGTCCCCTGATTTCAGTCCTGTGTTCACAGTTGTCATCTGATTTCAGTCCTGTGTTCACATTTGACTTATGATTTGAGTACAAGTCCATATTTGCTGTCATATTTTACTGAAAACACACGTTTTGTCTGTTTTCAGACCTGCATTCACATTTGGCCTGATATTGAGCAATGTGTTCACAAACATTGTTTAATTTCAGACCCTTGATTTGTAAATGTGTTTATATTTGTTGTCTGAATTAGTCTTGTGTTCTTAATTGTTGTCTGATTTAGTTGTACAATACAGATTAACTGCTTTCCACTAATTTCATCAGCTAGGTACCACTTGTCATTGCTTGTTGCGCCCTTTAAACCTAGGACAAGCTCTAAGTGGGGGCGGCACTGTTGGGGCGGCAGTGTTGATCAGACACTACCCATTAGTGGATGGCTTCCAGCTTCTGGCATTCCTCCTTAGACACAGCCAGCTGGAGCTTCTTTCTGCTGCCTGTGATACCTTCTTAATGGCCAGCTTTACTGTCTGATTGTCTGATTAAGTCATGTGTTCGCAATTAATGTCTGATTTAGTTATGTGTTCACAATTATTGCCTGATTTAGTTATGAGTTCACAATTAATGTCTGATATAGTTATGTGTTCACAATTAATGTCTGATTTAGTTATGAGTTCACAATGAATGTCTGATTTAGTTATGTGTTCACAATTAATGTCTGATTTAGTTATGACTTCACGATGAATGTCTGATTTAGTTATGTGTTCACAATTAATGTCTGATTTAGTTATGTGTTCACAATTTATGTCTGATTTAGTTATGTGTTTACAATTAATGTCTGATTTCAGTCCTGTGTTCAGTGCTCTGAGGATTATTGCGCAGGCTGCTTTGCTGCCTTCCACCTGAAAGGAAACCTTAAGAAACACAGATCCATACCATTGACAGTAAGTGACTGTTGATCAATTAATCCATTTTCAGGAAAAAAAAGGCCGTATACATGTGCTTAAAGTGTTGTTCCAGATAAGCCTGTGCAGGCTTATCCATTACGAAACTTACTACTTTTATGGAATTTGTTGTTTAAAGGAAGTTTTCTAATCCAGTTTAGGCGGAAAGTGTCTTCCCTAATTAACCTGTGCGAACTGCACATGCTTATCTGGGATGACACTTTATGCACATGCATTAGGCCCAGTTTTCCTTAACCCTTTGCATTCTGGGAAATTTGTCGTCTGCTAAAATGTTGTCTGCTAAATTTCTAAAATTAGCATTTTCTTCGATTTTTTTTCAAAGAATACTATCAGAATAGCAAACAGTTTGGATCCTGATGAGACGCCACGTTCTGTGGCGTCTCATCTGGATCCAAACTGTTTGCAAAGGCCTTTAAAATCCGGTTCCAGCGCTCAAAGGGTTAAGAAACACAGACCCATACCACTGGCAGTAAGTTATTCTTCATCATTATTAAAGGGGTTAGTTTAACACTTTCCTGCTTAGAAGCAACATGGAAATGACTATATGCAATCAGCATAAAATCATCATAGTCTGTTAAGGTTTTATGCTGTTTTGCTGCTCATCAGTACCTTATGGTGGAATTGATGGCTTTTAAACTTGAATCTAGTTAGAAAGGTCTTAAATTTAATTTAATTTTCTTAGTGTCTGCAAATGCATCAAAGTGCGTATCTGAGTGGTAAAGGGTAAAACCTATTTATTATACCCCGACAAAAGAAGTTTGAGAAAGGCTTTATTAGCCCTTTGCATGCTGGGAAATTTGTCGTCTGCTAATATGTCGTCTGCTAAATTTCTAAAATTAGCATTTTCTTCAATTTTTTTTCAAAGAATACTATCCAAATAGAAAACAGTTTGGATCCTGATGAGACGCCACGTTCTGTGGCGTCTCATCTGGATCCAAACTGTTTGCAAAGGCCTTCAAAATCCGGTTCCAGCGCTCAAAGGGTTAGAATCACCCTGTTGGTGAGTTTGTCTGTCAGTCTGCATATATGAGCTGTGTTTTGGGAAAACTGCCTGTGCAGTACGTGCGGGCTAATCATGGACGACACTTTCTGCTTTTATGGAATTTTGCGTTTAAAGGAAGTCTGTTCTGAACAAAATCCAGTTTAGGCTGAAAGTATCATCCCTGATTAGCATGTGCAGACTGCACAGCCTAATTTGAGNCAAAGGGTTATGCTGGTTTTTAGGTTGATTGTATCAAATGCCTTGGGTGCAAAGAGACACACTTGATTATGATTTCTGGGAAGAATCAGTACTTGATGTCTTTGGGAAGATCGTATCCATATTCGGGGGTCAAGCCCATATTGTCTTGTTGCAAGGCGAATACCATATCCACTATGCAATTGCCAGTAATCTCTGAAATCACAGATATATACATTTGAATTTTTGTTACTAGAAGAATGGAAGCTATGTATATATAATGTATACACAGCCTTTAACATATGTTTTATTTACAGGCAACCCCTAGACAATGTTTTGCCTCACCCAGGCCAACTCCACCATCAACCAATGGGTGTGTATCATTATTATTATGTCATGTGATCATAACAAATATTGACAATACTGTAGTAATAAGTGATGTAAAAGACCAGCAGATAGTCTATCACAAATATAATAGTTGGTTAATTAATGAAGGTTACAATTTGGCAACAAATTTCTCTTCCCTTGCTGAATCTCACTATGTTGGCTGAGATTTGGAAAAATTAGAATTGGACAGGGATAATTTCACAGTAAATTTACAGAGGATTATCAAATCTATGTACAT
>VMBQ01000745.1:193603-205831 GCA_007657795.1 Dreissena rostriformis | reverse complement strand
TTAAGCACATGAAAAACAACTACATAGCACACATATACACATATATACATGTTTTTTTTTTTTTTTTTTTTTTTTAAACTACTTACGTAGCAATCTAGAATAAGGAGTCCCATTAGTGAACACGGCATGGTTTGAAATTTTAATCACCGCAATTTTTTTAAAAATCACTTTAAAATGTAAAATGTTTAAGAGGTTGCCGTGGCGTAGTAAATATGGTGTCCATCTAGCGTCAAGGGTTCGACCAATTTGTCAAGGCTGTCAATAAAAGTTGTCCAGGCCTCCCAAAACACATCTAGCTGTATTCAACACTAACCTAGTATTCTCTAAAACTCTCCTACAGGACCGGAACAGTCCAGACGGGGCCAGTGGCAGCTATGACAACCCTCTACTACACGGCAGCTATGACGAGGCAGAACAGGCCGCCTCGTTCCAAAAGGCCATCGAGGAATGGCGTACCGGGAAAGCTGCGGGAAACACGTCCGGGAATGTCAGTTCTAGCGGCATAAGCAGGCCTGGAACAGATCGCACAGATCGAACGGATCGTACGGACCGGTCTCAGGGGAGAGCCAGGGTGCGGTTCGAACCACCTCAGACTCCAAGTAAGTCATCTGCGGGTTGCAAAACAGGGGTTTCATTAAGGTTTGGAGTCCTTGAAATTTGCAGTTTGACCAAGCTAGCCCGATTTCTACTTGAGGCCAAGAATCTGTTACAAGCTTGCATATAGAAAACTGAAAATCTGAGTAAGCAAAATTTACCAGTGCTGATTTGGAGTGCTGTGATTGAAGTAATCAGATGGTTAAAAAAAAGAGTATTGATTGTTGTATTGAGTCCATATTTTTCAGCTTTCAATGTAGAGACTTCAACGGGCACTTTGAATCAGCAGCAAGAAATCGAGGTCAAATTCAACACGAGCTCCATGACTTATGCTGAGCGACTTCTACTCAAGAAACACAGAAGGACCGACGTCGGGCCATTGTTTACGCCGCGAGATGATGACAAACAAATGTCTGCCAGGGGTACCCCAAGGGGAACTCCCAGACAGAGTGCAAGGGAGAGGGCTTCGCGTGCTGAGAGCCATAGAGGCATCCAAAGAGAGCAATCAAACATGTCAATAAAGATTGAGGAATTTAATGATGCTGATTTCGGTTAGTGATTTTGTTTGATGTCATTTTACTCCAGCAAACAAATTAAGATAAAACATTCCAGTGCATATCATATGGTAAAACAGGGAGATATCCAATGTTCATAAAGATTAACCCTTTGAGCGCTGGAACCGGATTTTGAAGGCCTTTGCAAACAGTTTGGATCCAGATGAGACGCCACAGAATGTGGCGTCTCATCAGGATCCAAACTGTTTGCTATTCTGATACTATTCTTTGAAAAAAAATCGAAGAAAATGCTAATTTTATAAATTCAGCAGACAACATTTTAGCAGACGACAAATTTCCCAGCATGCAGAGGGTTAAGGCACTTGGTGATAGATTGATAATGTTTGTTTCTTGTCAGTCTCCTCTACAATTCACTGAAATTCTCTTCAAAATCTACTGATACAAAAGTAATAAATACTGTTTATAGTTATATTTTGAAGCCTCTACATTATGCAAGTTTTGAAGTCTCAGCATTAAACAATTTGCTCAAGCAATAATTTTGCATTTTTGGTTTACTTTTATTTACATATGAAAAAAATAAAGTGAACCTTAAGCTAAACCAGCAGGAGAAAAAAGGAACCAATTGCTGAACAGTATGACACAGCACAAAAGCACTAGACACAACAACAACAACAACATCAGACAAACACACCAACATGAATAAAACTGCGTTCAAAGCAATATTCATTAAGATGTCCATTGGGTGGCACTTAATGTAAGTGCCTTCCGGTATTTGTCAACTGATAGTGACAACACTTTTATTTAAGCCTCACTCTGGGAAAACAGGGCTAAATGCACAGGCTAATCAGGGACCACACTTTTGGCCCAAACTTTATTTTTGCATAGAAGAAACTTCCCTTTAATGAAAAAGAAAGTGGAAAGTGGTGTCCCTGATTTGCCTGTGCAAACTGCACAGGCTTATCTGGGACGAAACTTTATGCACATGCAATAAACCCTGTTTTCACAGAGCAAGCTCATTTCTTTTTTCTCCCCTCTAGATGAAGGTGAAAGGGTGGATTTTGATGCTCTTTACCATGCCATACACCCCGAAGGGTCCAACCGCAAAGTTGATGCAGAGGCAGTGTCCATAGTGGAGGTGCAGGACAATGTAAGAAAACACTCCAGTGAATATCATATGGCATATCTGGTAAATTTCTCAATTGAAGGGAAATTTAAATTGGCTAATATTAACATATTCAGCTATTCAACAATGTAAAATGCCGTGATACAATACTGTGATATAATGGGATGAGTCCAATCCATTCTGATGCATGCTCACATCTTTATTAGCCATTCAGTTAAGATCCTCAAATATTACAGGATGTTGGTGTGGAACAGACGACAGCTTACAAAATACAGGAAGTTGGAGAGTTGGAAGCGTGGGCTACTGAATATGAGTGAGTTCTGAGCCATATCACATTATAAAACATGATAGATGTTGCCTTTTTCTGGAAAAAACTAGGCTTAAAACATGTGTGTCAAGTGTCATACCAGATAAGCCTGTTCAGTCCGCACAGGCTAATCAGGGATGACACTTTCCGCTTATATAGAATTTTTCAGGTAAAGGAAGTAGCTTCTAAACAAAAATCCAGTTAAAGCGGAAAGTGTGGTTCGTGATTAGCCTGTGTTGACTGCACAGGCTAATGTGGGACAACCCTTTACGCACATGCATTAAGCCCAATATTTTCAGAACAAAGCTGAATGAAAGAAACCCCTACTAAATACATTCTTTTTTAATTCATCCAGGTAGGTTAAAGGAAATGTGCAATCTTCTGAAGACATTTGTTAATTTGTATTGACATCATAGTTGATATGGCTTTAAAAAAAAGGTTTCTGACTTTTCTATCCTCCAGTATTTTAAAAAAGGTGTAGTATGTGATAGATATATCTTTTGCTGGTTTCATCCTTTAATATAATTATTTAATTATTTTTTTGCAAATTGTTGGTGGTTTTTATCTTGTACATTTTTATCATTTCATTTAACTGCTAATATTTGACAATATTTTTATGGTTAACATCTATATCTGTGACCCAATGAAACTAAAGTAATGGTCTTTATATTTAAAACTCTTGCAGGATGAAATCCCCTTCTAAGTCCCCCTCCAACACAAAGCCTCAGTTTGAGGCCAAACCCCCTTCAACAGGCAGATCAAGCAGACGTAAATCAGGAAAATCTGCTCGTTCTAGCATGGAAAAGTCAGCCCCGATAGGATTTGTTGATGAAATTGCAAACCAAAGGGTCAGCAAAGCAAACCAGAACGATCCAATAATTCTTGGCTCCAAATTAAAAGATATTGAAAACGATATTCGCCAAGTATCGTCACGTGGCAAAATCGATGAAAAAGAGTCGATTAAAGAGATGGGTAAAACGAAACCAACATCTGCATCATCATCGAGAAGAAAACCAGACTTAAATATGAAAGAAACTTCAGACAACGATACAGCCGTGAAATTAACCTCATCAAATAGCACAAAATCAGATATGCATTCAAATGAAACAACTGACAAAGAACTAAAATTGAAATCTCGTCAGAAATCTGCCAAGTCACGCCCTCAGACGGGATCTCGAGCGACACAGTCAAGAACAGGAAGTAGACAATCATCTCGACCCACATCTAGAACAACCAGTCGACTTTCTAGCAGGGCTGCTTCTAGAATGGAAACGTAAAAACTTTGTTGACGTTTTTGGGTATCAGATTTTTTTTTCGATCTGTGTTTTGGCTCAGGCTCTCTGTTAGTTTTCTTTAACAGTCAACATTGGCATGTCTAGTGCCAGTGTTTACCAACTCATTCGTAGACTTAAGTCTAAGTTTTCAGAATATCTTTAAATTGGAATATTCAATAATTTGTTTAATTTTGATCCAATCTTGGCATTAACCACCTCTATCCACATCATTCTTTATGTAGAACATTTTGTTAATGACATGATCACCAGTGGCATCCTGTATATATTCAAACGTTGGACGTATTTTTCTTGGATCTAAGTCTATTCTTTATTCTTAAGAATGTGTTGTTGAGATAGGATCGAAATATAAATATACTAGTATACAGATTAACCTTTTCAGTGCGGGAACCGAATTTAGAAGGCCTTTGCAAACAGTTTGGATCCAGATGAGACGCCACAGAACGTGGCGTCTCATCAGGATCCAAACTGTTTGCTATTCCGATTGTTTTCTTTGAAAAAAATCGAAGAAAATGCTAATTTTACAAATTCAGCAGACGACATTTTAGCAGACGACAAATTTCCCAGCATGCAAAGGGTTAAATGAGATGACACAAATAATCATGTGACACACACTGATTTGTGTGCAGCATCCCATTTGTTGTAATATTGCATCCTTTTGCAATTACATAAATTATACAGTAATATAGTAACATTTTGTCTTAATAATGAAAAATGACCTTTTTAGAGCCTGAATCTTTGTGCTTAAAAAACAAACAAACTGATTAACTGTGGGAAAACTGTTTCAAGCTTTTTTGAACAAGCTAGTTACCAAATTTTGAAATTGACTGGCCCAGACCTAAATTTACTTGCCCCAGGCAACAGGCAACCTCTAATTTCCATCCATGCACAATTGTTACGACATGTGTGTTGTGTTGATGATATTTGTTGCTACTGGAACATTAATGTGACAATGTTATGTGTGCATTCATGTAACTCAAATTCAACAACACCCAAAATCCCTGTAGGCCTGGACTCCTAACAAAGGCCCCAAGCGAGGCCCTCAGTCAGGTGGCCCGGATGTCACAGAGCGGGGAACCATACAGGGGCCTGGAGAGCTTCTACATGGTGGGAGTGGAATCGGCACAAGAGGAGGAGAGAACTCTCACACCCACCCAGCATAAAGATAGGGAGGACAAGATTAAAGTCAGCTACCAGCGTGAGTATTCAGTCTTTAGATGTTGCTGTGGCATAGTTGATATGGTGTCCGCCTGGCGACTGGGAGGTCACGGGTTCGATCCCCACAGTGGGAGCGCTCTTTAGATCTCCCTCAAAGACACCAAGTACTGGTTCTACCTAGGCAACGGACTCCAGCACTTTTCAATAAGCCTTAGGCTTTCAATATAATCGAGCCAAAATCAAAAGGTTTAAAGTAGTATTCAGTTTTTAAGAATGGTCAAATATTTATTGTGAGATTTGAGGTGTTAAGAATGATTAAATATGTCAGCTACCTAGTGTGAGTATTGAGTTGTAATGAATGATTAAACATGTTTGAGTAGTAAAGATTGGTTAAATATGTTAGCTACCTAGGGTGAGTATTGACTCATAAAAAATGGTTAACATTTGTCAGCTACCAAGTTGAGTATTGAGTCGTAAAGAATTGTTAAATAGGTAAGCTACTTGGCGTGAGTTTTGAGTAGTTAAGAATGCTTAAATATGTCAGCTATTTAGTGTGAGTATTGGGTCGTAAAGAATGGTTAAATATGTAAGCTACCATCTTGAGTATTGAGTCGTAAAGAACGGTTAAATATATCAGCTATTTAGTGTGAGTATTGAGTCGTAAAGAATGGTCAAATATGTCAGCTTCCTATCGTGAGTATAGAGTCGTAAAGAATGGTTAAATAGGTCAGTGTCCTAACGTGTTTTTGAGTAGTAAAATATGTCAGCTACTTTGTGTAATGTTTTTACAGAATGGTTTAAACGTGGGAACTACCAGTTCAAGTTTTGAGTTTGAAAGAATGGTTAACAAGTGATGTGTTTGTGAAACACTATGTCCCCTTTTGAGATTTTGACCCATATATTTGACCTTTGACTTTGAAGGATGACCTTGACCTTTCACCACTCAAAATGTGCAGCTCCATGAGATACACATGCATGCCAAATATCAAGTTACTATCTTTAATACTAGTATTGCAAAAGTTATTGCAAAATGTTCAAGTTTGTGCAAACAAACAAACCAACAAACAAACAAACCAACAGACAGGGCTAAAACAATATGTCCCCCAGTATAGACTGGGGGTTATAAAAATGTGAAATGCCTGTATATGTTTTGAGAGTTAAAGAATGGTTAAAGATTGAGCTACCACCAAGTATTTATATTTTTTCCATATTTTTTTTATTTGGCTAAGGTTTAATTAATGAAATCTGATTAGATAATCATTAAAATGATATAGTTTGTACATTGGCAAACAACAATATGTGATACAAGTAATTGTAAGTAATTGAGTAATTATTGATTGGTCATACACTCACTTATTTTCTTCCTATAGTATACAACATGTCTCCACTATTATACAGCGTATTACATTCACTCATTTCCCCCTCCCAGTATACAACATGGCGCCCCGCTCCTGGAAGCCTGAGATGAGTCTACAGGACGCGGTGCCCGTGGACGGACTGGACAATGACGTGGCAGAGGATGATAGGTCCCAGTCTGTGATGGCCTACGTCGCATACAGGTAAATAACCAGTCTAGAACACTTGTAGATGATAGGTCCCGGTCTGTGATGGCCTTTTCTTGTTTTTGTAAGACTTTCCATTCTTTTAACCACTTGTGATCATGATATGAGACTCGTTTTGGGAAAACTGGGCTTAATGCAAGTGCGTAAATTGTCATCCCAGATTAGACTGTGCAGTCCGCACAGGCTAATCAGGGACAACACTTTTGGCCTAAACTGGATTTTTGTTAAGAATACACTTCCTATTAACGAAAAATACCATAAAAGCGAAAAATGTTGTCCCTGATAAGCCTGTGCGAAATGCACAGGCTAATCTGGGATGACAATTTACGCACATGCATTGTTTTCACCGTACGTGGCTCATAGTCATATTATCATGAAAAAACATGTATACATGTACATATAATTTTCTCTGATTGCTTGTATGAAATAAAATCAATAATTTACACACAAAAAAAAGAACTTTAAGATACATACAGTTCCACAAAATAACAACCATCTATACAGTACTGTCACTTCTGTATATGATACTCTACTTATATTGTTTGCAATTGAACATTCATGTTTCAGCATTACCATGGTTACTCATTATGAACTTTAAAGAGATTTTCCTCTACTTTTTTTTGCATCAACCAGACATTAAAAATATCTTCTATGCAATTAACACACTTAAACAACTATTATTCAAAGTATCAGTATACAATTTGTTTGTTTGAAGTCGATATTAAGATTTATAGATGCCCGCTTAGTAATAAATCTAATGAATCAAACTATAACAATGTACCATAGATGCACTGATATTTAATAAATACACTTTTAGCAACAATTAACCAAAGTATTAGAACACAACCTTTTAGTTTGAAGTCAATATTAAGATTAAAAAATTCCATCTTAGTGATGAACCTAATGAATTAATTCACGTATATAACAGTGAAAAGCTTGTGTCGGACATTACGGACCGCCTGATCAGCCGATTTGGAGAGCTCCCATTGGATGAGGACTCCCTGTCAGATCAGAGTAGTGGAGGCGCTTACAGGAGTCTGGGGGAGGAGTACAGAACCTTCACACCGAGAAGGTTAGCCTCAAACGTATTTTTTTTATGTTTCTCAAAAAAAGTAAGTTGGTAGAAATTGAGTGTTTCTTTCACATTTAGAAGGTGAGGCTAAAAAGAAATATTCTGTGTGTTCCTGTAAAGCTCTTAAAAAAAAAATAATGTGTAGACATTGCCTTTTTTAAAGGCGCCTTGCCTTCTTCTGATGCTGAGAGGCATATAGCAATTTGCGAGTCTGTTCGTTTTCTGTCCTTTCTTCTCTCTGTCCATTTGTCGGTCTGTCCTTATGAAGTTAACCCAAAACGACACATTTCATCTAACATCAATTATGCTTCCCATAAAGCTTTTATTCTTGAATGGATGATATATTTTAACACTATCAACACAATCACCTCACCTGACCTCATTTTAACCTTGACATTGACTGACTTTTGGACTTGGACTTATTCTGAAAGTCCAAATTCTGCCTAAACCCAAGTGACACATTTCACCTAACATCAATAATGTTTGCTGCAAAGCTTTGATATTTACACAGATGATGTCTTTGAACACTGTCAATTCACCCACATCACCTGACCTCATTTTGACCTTGACATTGACCTACTTTTTGACTTATTTCGACATATTCAAATGGTCCAATTAATCAATACCGACTAGGCTTCCACAGATGCCATGTGTTTTTATTGAATGCAGCATCTTGTTTTAGTTTTAGTTTTAAACAACGATTTTGGTTTTAAAAATATGTAAAATATGTAAACACCAAATCATGTGGTCAATTGTATACAATAAAAACAACTGATTTAACTGAAAATATTTTTTTCTGCCATGAAGAGTCTGGTTGTCCAAGACATAATTTTTGTTTGGCCTTAACACTTTTAGAGAGAGCATGTGATTGATAGAGTTTGAGTGCACTTTTGTCATACATTTTAATAGTTGAACATGATATTACTGTAAATGGAAAAGAAATGTTTAAAAGATCACAGCGTTTCTTTTTAGACCTCTATTTGTGCTTCCAAAAAAAATGTTTCATCAAAGAAAGTTTACTACCAAATCTGTTCATTCCTTAGAACTCCTCAATTGCTTTGTCAATTTTTAACAAATTAGTTACTGAAAATACATTTCTTTGGTGTTGTTTATTCAACCAATTCTTGTCGCAGTAGCGTAGTGAATACGATGACCACCTAGTGGCCAGAAGGTCACGGGTTCGATCCACACTTTGTGAGCGTTCTTTAGATCTTTCCCAAAGTACTGTTTCTAATCAGGAAACGGATTTAAGAGCGTTTCAATAAGCCTGAGGCTTTTGATACAATCAAGCTAAAATGAATAGGTTTAAACTAACCAATTGTTGTCCCATATTTCAGTCATAGCCATGGCTCAAGTGTTCAGAATTCACCAAGCATGTCAGGGCGTGGAACCCCTGTTCACATGCTGCGATCCCAGACACGTGAATCCCAGTCCGCTAGAAAGGATCCCCTGCCCACTCAGAAATCCCAACGGGATCCTGAACTATCCCAACGGGATCTACAGTTATCCCAGCGAGATCCACCAGTATCCCAGCGGGGTCAAAGTTCACAGAGGGATCAGCAAGTTTCTCATAGGGATCCGAACAGGAGCTCCGAAAATGGTCCAAAGTTATCACAAAGGGGTCAGTCATCAACCCAGTCAACCCAAAATGATACAGAACCGAAAATGAGAAAATCTCAAAACCAGGCCCCTTTGAGTTCTCGAACCCCTAGGGTTTCAGAGTCAAGGGCGCGAACCCCGGGTCTGCATAGATCCCAGGTTGAGGTGTTGACGCCGAGGAGATCCCAAACCTTTCATGAGGAGCCTGAGCGTCCAGTATCCAGGGCCATCGGTGAGTCTCCCGCTCTTTATATTAAAAAAATGCTTTTGAGCTAGCGTGCGCAAAACTGTCAAACTGAAAGTTCTTGTTAAGGTAAGGGTGATGATAGTGGTGATGATGATGGATGATGATGATATAACACTGTTCAACAATGGTTTAAATTTAATATGTGATTATAGTATTGTAACTATGTTTATATTTCAAACTGTGCACATATTCTAAGAATTGTGAAATTTTAACATGATTTAATATTGTACAAATTTCACATGTCTTAGAATATGTGCATTTTTTTCCCCACAAAATCAGGCTAGGGCGTCTTCACAAATTTTGTTAAAAAATCCCTGGGAGTGGAGATTTTCTTCTGAATGGGGAACATCTTAGTTTGTTAAAAGGTGTTATGGATGACAATGATGACTGTTGGAATGATTGATAAAAAGCAAGAGTGCGAAGAGAATGCGACACGAAAATTATTGCATGGACTACATACATTTCAGTGATGGATGGTGCAGACCTCAGTGTGTTTGACGCAGTGGGAGAAGAGAGGACCCAGGACAGAGAGGATGAGGAAACACTGGATCAGCTCGAGTGGGAACTAGCCTCACAGTCTGGCAGACTCACGGGTGAGTAGGTTGGGGGTAATTAACCCTTAAATACTCAGATACGCACTTTGACCCGTTTGTAGTCCCTTTGAAAATCAAATTAAATTTAAGACCTTTCTTACTAGATTCAAGTTTTAAAAGTTTTTTTTCCAATCCTAAGGTAATGATGAGCAGCAAACAGTATTAAACCTGAACAGACTGCGAGTTACTGACAGGCTGTTCTGGTTTTGTGCTGGTTGCATATAGCCATATTCACTTTGCTTCTGAGCGGGAAACATTAAAACGTTTGTAACGCAGCTGACTAGGTCAGTTGGTAGGGAGCTTGATTGCAAATCTGAGGATTCAGGGCTAGAGTCCCTGTTTATGCTTAACTACTTGTCTCTAAAACCATGTGGTACATTTTCAGCAAACGGCAAGATATCTCGTATGGAGATGCCGGATGACGAGTTCTCAGACGACTCCATCACCTCCAGCCTAGAGAGTTTTCGTTCGCGCAGTCGCCTGGGGCAGGACCAGGGCTACGACATCAACGCCAGGCTGAGGTGAGACATTTGGGAAGTTTTTAATCCCCCGCCAAGCGCGGAGGGATATAAAATTGGTGTTGTCCGTCTGTCACTCCGTCCGTCCATCACAAATTGTTTTAATTGGTTAATTTAATGCATGTGCGTCAAGTGTCATCCAAGATTAGCCTGTGCAGTCCACCCAGGTTATAATCAGGGACAACACTTTCTGCCTTAACTGGATTTTTGCTAAGAAGATAATTCCTTTAATCTGAAAAATACCATAAAAGCGGAATGTGTCGTCCCTTATAAGCCTGTGCTTACTGCACAAGATTATCTGTGATGACACTTGATACATATGCATTAAGCTCAGTTTTCTCAGAAGGAGGCTCGTATGCTAGTGGTTGACATTGGTTAATCATTTTCAATGCAATGACAAATATTAAATCTTACACTTTTACTGATTTTTCTGTAACCAATAAATATTTCACTGAGTAGTGTACATAAATAATTTTAGCATAACTATGTAAATATAGGAATATGAAATTTTAGAAAGATTATCAGGGAAGAAATGTATGTCATGTTGTTTTTTAAATGAGTGAGCTAGACTCTATGCAGCTTTAAAAGCACTATATTTTGTCTGCATTTAATGTGTTTTTAGAACACTAAAAAATGCAGGCGAAATAAACTACAGAAATAAATTGAATAAGTGTGTTTTTCAGCATTTTGATGCATTATCATGATTAAGTGCATTTAAAGTTTGTTTGCATGAAGTTGTAAGCATACAAACCTTATCAACCAAACTACATTTACTAAGTCAATAAGTTGTTTAATTTAACCCGTGTTAATGGCATTCAGAAAACAAAATCTGCTAATTCAGACGTATCCTTCTCAAAAAAATTGTGTGCACTCTTTACTTCCCGTAATTTGTGTTTCCTTTTTTTTCAGACAAGATGAGTTAGAAGATGATGAAGATGGAACGGATGATGAAAATGATGTGAAAAATCTGTTTTGAAGAAACTGTTGCAGAATAAATTCTTTCTTCTTACAGCACTCCGTCTATGAGAACACGTACTCTGCGATTATGCTCTTATAAATGAAAAAATCTTGTAGCCACACGTTTGGGTTAGTGATGAAAATCTCTTTGGAAAAATGAGGATTTTTATTACCAAGAGAAACAAATGCTTCATTCAATGAAGAAAATGTGAGTGACTAGGATAAATCCATGTTTGACATAAACCCTTTAAGCGCTGGAACCGAATTTTAAAGGCCTTTGCAAACAGTTTGGATCCAGATGTGACGCCACAGAACGTGGCGTCTCATCAGGATCCAAACTGTTTGCTATTCTGATAGTATTCTTTGAAAAAAAATCAAAGAAAATGCTAATTTTAGAAATTTAGCAGACAACATTTTAGCAGACGACAAATTTCCCAGCATGCAAAGGGTTAATACTACGTGTTTTTCATATATCAATGCTATCTGCACAAAATTGCTATAAATTAGATCGAAAAGTTTGACCATTAACCCTGAATAAATGAGCCTCATTGTGGGAAAACCACGCCTAATGCATGGGCGTAAAGTGTCATCCCAGATGAGCCTGTCCAACAATATCCGTGTTAATGGAATATTTTTGTTTAAAGATTCCTCTTCTTATCTAAACAAAAATCCAGTATAGGCGGAAAGTGTC
>VMBQ01000745.1:178264-191650 GCA_007657795.1 Dreissena rostriformis | reverse complement strand
ACAATGCCATTTGGCGTGCATCATCATCTTATCTATATATATACTCATACCAAGTTTCAATGAAATCCGCCAAAGCACTTCCAAGATATGGCTCCGGACACAAAAGTGCCTATAGTCAAAAGCATTTTTTCAAGATACAAAGGGCCATAACTCCGTTATTAACAGATGGTGTACAATGCCATTTGGCGTGCATCATCCTCTTATCCAAATATATACTCATACCAAGTTTCAATGAAATCCGCCAAAGCACTTCTAAGATATGGCTCCGGACACATAAGTGCCTATAGTAAAAAGCATTTTTTCAAGATACAAAGGGCCATTACTCCGTTATTAACAGATGGTGTACAATGCCATTTGGTGTGCATCATCATCTTATCCATATATTTACTCCTACCAAGTTTCAATGAAATCCGCCAAAGCACTTCCAAGATATGGTTCCGGACACAAAAGTGCCGGACGGACGGACAACGCCAAAACAATATCCCTCCGCCTATGGCGGGGGATAACAACTTGTTATCACTTGTTACAGATTTTCTGAAAAAAATACAATGAATGAAATTTAGTGTAAATAATGAATAAAATGTTTTCCCTAATTTATTATCAAAACATTATTTGTTGTAAATAGTAGATTTACAGCATTGATATCACAAAACCATTTAAACAAAAAATATATAATTGATAGAAAAACATAAAGTTTCACCACAAGTTTAAAGATAATTTAATATTCTATCAAAAAGTCATACAATTGCATACACAGAGGACTTGCAGGAGTATTGGGGCATGGTTAAAATGTCTACAACACTCAATAAAATCCACATTTTACTTTGCAATACATATACACATATATATAACAACACACATATATTAGCACATTGGTGCATAAATATTGCAAAACACATATACATGCATGTGTGACTTTGTATGGATTTTATAGTACCTACCGGTACATTAACCCATTTTTGTCTCTATTATTATTATTATTATAAATCTTGTATTTAGTTATAAAGGATCATATAAAATTATCCCCATCATAAATCCAACCCATGAAGAATATAACTGCGTCGTGCTCTGTAAAAAGGGGGTTCACTGCATTTGCATAAAGTGTCGTCCCAGATTAGCCTGTGAAATCTGTACAGGCTAATCAGGGACAGTACTTTCCGCTTTTATAATATTTTCTGATTAAAGAAAGTCTCTTCTTAGAAAAAATCTAATTTAGGCGGAAAGTTTCGCCCTTGATTAGCCTGTGCAGACAGCATAGGCTAATATGTGACAACACTTAATGCACATGCATTAAACCCCCTTTTAACAGAGCAAGGCTCAATTATTTTACATAATTGCAATCAATTATGAGACATTGTTGGATTAATCATGATTCAGCTTTCATTAACAATTACTAACTTACATCGTGTAAATAGACCATCAAAATGGGAAAACAACATTTTTAACAAATTTCAATTCATGATTTTGCAAACTGGACATTTTATTAAACAAACTTAATAATATGAGAACTTATCTTGATTGTTCTGAGGTCAAAAAACAGGTAAATAACTGAATGCACAAATTCCCAAAAGTCTGATTTTTATCAACAGAAATCTACGCCAGCTGCCATATACCTTGATTTATACGAAAACAGAATGCATTGAAACAATCATACAATAATTAACAAGTGTCAGTCTGGTATATAATTATTAGAAGTCAAAGTGTTGTCAGATAATGCCAGTATTGCACATGTGCAGTCTGCATAGAGGTTTACTAATTAATTAAGAATGCATTCCTTTTTGTCACTGGTAGCATACATGCCTCACATGCCACCTACATCTGTAAATACTCATTAACAATGTAATTAACAGACTAGAGCAAATAGCTGTCATCTTTAATTAAAGCAGTTCCTATTTCTAAATCCTCAAATAACAGATACACATTAAAACCTGAATGATAACTTGTATTTGACCAATGTCATGTGACAATTGGTCTTAGGCCATATGCAGCCAGCGTAGCTCCAGAACAGCCTGCGCATTTGCACAGTCTGGTCAGGAGCTATGATGTCCGCTAATGAGATGCATGCTGGGAAATTTGTCGTCTGCTTGAATGTTGTCTGCTAAATTTCTAAAATTAGCATTTTTTAATTTTTTTTTCATAGAATACTATCAGAATAGCAAACAGTTTGGATCCTGATGAGACGCCACGTTCTGTGGCGTCTCATCTGGATCCAAACTGTTTGCAAAGGCCTTCAAAATCCGGTTCCAGCGCTCAAAGGGCTAATGAGACCATGAAAGCTTGTCAAGTTGTGTTACTTCATAGCGGACAGGGTAGCTCCTGACCAGACTGCAAAACTAAACTGACCACATATGGCATACAACCCATTTTCGCATGATGTGGGTCATTTTATAATAAGAAAAATTACATTTACGTATTACCATTTCTTTTCATTAAAACACAGACAGCAGCCAGAATTACTACACTTATAACATAAGAAACAGTCATTCCCCTATAAAATCATAGATGAACATAATTTTACAAGGAACTGGGTTAAGATTGTGATTGGTAATAACCTTTTTCTATGAACAAGCACTTCAAAAATGTTTAAAAACAAAATATTTTAACGAACAGAAACTGAAAATATAAGGACTATCAGCTACCAAACCTTTATATACTCTCGGCTTTCATTTAATGGAACCCTGGAGGTAATTTACATCTTGTCTTTAATTACAATAGTTTCAAAACTTTCCCTATGGTGCAGACATGATTTACTAGATTATAATTCAAAGTGTTCAATAGGACTGAAAAAAAACAAATCACTGACGAGAACAAAAGCTATTCTTATTTAGAGAAGTAATATTGTGTGAAACTAGAAAAATGATGTTACCAAATACAATGAGGAAAACTGTCTTAATAAGAAAGTTTAAAACTTCCTGTTTTCAAAAGTTAATGACAGCCCTGCCTAGTAGCCTACTGTAACTTACAGTTAGTGATAAAAGTAATAGTTTTACATGCATGAAAAATAGTTGAAGATTACACATTATCCTTATATTCGTTTCAAAGAATTAATTACATGTGGATTAATCAAATTCTGCTTCATGATCAATAATAGCCTGAAATATGACTTACACATACGTGTCCATGTTTAGCATTATTATTAATATAATAATAGTAATAATACATTGTTCTAACAACATATTTGTACATCAGACCTTCCAGGCATTTGAATCAAGAACAATTTACAAAAAAAATAAAAATGCATGGTTTACCTAAGGACAACAAGAGATAAACAAGCAAATTCTTTGAATTGATATCCCCCGCCAAACTACAGCTTTGTCACAGAAAAAAGCATTTTTTCAAGATACAAAGGGCCATATCTCCATTATTAACAGATGGTGTACAATGCCATTTGGCATGCATCATTCCTTTTCCATATATATACTCGTACAAAGTTTCAATGAAACCCACCAAAGCACTTCCAAGATATGGCTCCGGACACAAAAGTGCCGGACGGACATTAGGACGGACAACGCCAAAACAATATCCCTCCGCCTTTGGCGGGGGATAACAAGGTTTTATACTTGGCACATCTCAAAAAAAAAAAAAACACTGAAATATTATTATTATTATTATAATGACCATCATTAAAAAGTGCCTCAGGCAATCTGGGTTGTTAGTGTTGTTTTCTCTTGCACCACTCGTTCGTGCATACTGAACTTACTTTGTTTTGATTGAGTAGTTTTTACTGAAGGTGAACCTTTGTCCTAATGGGAAATTCCAATATACATGTACCACCAATTTACCAGTAAAACATTTATCTTTAGGAGTAACAACTTTTAACAAAATTCTCACGTTTTGAGGTCTCGGTTATGTTGATCAAGTTTTATAATAATAACATTAAAATTGTTTCTGTTTTAAGTAAGAGTCAACAAAAATAATTTGGCAAATTTCTGATTATTTAAAGGCAATCATTATGAAGTGCTTCAAGCGATATGGCTGGTTATTGTACTTGGCAAATATATTATACCCACAAACATTATCACCAAGTTTCATGATGATCCGATTTAAAATGTCCGAGTCAAGTTTATTTCGCAATTTAAAAAATAATTTAAAGGCCATAATTCAGAAGTACTTCAGGTGATCTGCCTGTTTTCCAAACTTGGCCGAGAGTTTATACCCACAAATATTCCCAAGTTTTATGAATATCCCATTTACACTAAGTTACTGAGCGACATTGTTCTTCTCCAAGCTGCCGCAGTTTTTGTTCATGAACCCTTCCCCAGTTTGCTGCCTTTCTTTTAACATTAATATAAAATTAATTTTTAAACTTGGCCTCTCTGAAAGATTTACAATTAGTTAACAAATGCCTTGATTAAGCTATTACTGGTTGAATGGTACTGAAATTTTATAACAACAATGTTGCATAAATAATGTACTTATTACAACAATATGCACCTCTAAAAAGTCAGCATTTTAAAACAGATCTGCCTTTTAGAAGTGAATATCCCTATTGCCTTGCAATTCTTAAATTAAGACTTATTATTTATATATTAATATTAAGAATTGACAAGGTAGAAATTGGCAGAAAATAGAAAGACAAAACATGCATACAGTAATTGAATTAATGGGTATATACTAAACATTCACATTTTTATATCCTTGTACACAGCAGATCCAATCCTATACCAGGTAACTCATCACACAAAGTCTTCAGCCACTTTTACCACATCACCTCACGCTTTCTTTCATCATCAATAGGCATATTGTCCTTACACATTTTTTTTAAATTTGTTGCAGCTTTCTTGGATGGAAACCTTTCCATGCGGTTCTTTCCCATTTCTCATTGAATGTGTAAATAAGACTGCGTCACTCTTGGGCTTTTCATCCTGTCTTTTCTTCTTTTGGTATTGTGCAATCACATGGTATTGCGCAATCACTGGTGCAACGCCCACATTTTCGTTTAATCCACTAGCTTTCCTGATGACGATGTGAGGTAAACCGTGATAACGCATACTTTCTTCAACGCTGCCTACTGATCCCAGTAGATGCTATGACTGTGTAACATATCATATTATGATAAAGCGATGCGGCTTTTTATATATGTATCCGACATGAACATCGACATGGTGACTTTTCGGTGGTAAGTATCAAGTTGCAATAAAGCTTCATCTCAATGAGACAAAACCTTCAAATCTGCAAGCACATAACCAGTTTGGGCCTCTTTGTTGACAATTTCCTTTCCTTACAATGAACCGGGTGTAAACAGCAACCATACTGGCACAATATCATCCGTCTAATGGCTGACCTAAATATACCATAGTCACTTCGGTGTTTCCGTACACTGCTGACACAGAGGGATAAAGTTTTGTATCATTTGGCAAGCCTCGAAAAGCCACTCCTGAAAAAAAGGAAATATATTCAGTGTTTTTTTTTCATTCAAATTTGGGGTCTGTAGGACCCATTCCCAATGGGAAAAACTATACATATTTTTCTCAAATGGGACCTTAAAATTCCCCATTGAAGGTTTCCAAAAAATAAAATATAATTATATTTTTTTAAGAAATCTCAACATTCATCAAGCTCTATAAGTTGAACCTAAGTGAATGTAATATTGAAATAACTTTTATTCTCAATTTTAAAGCATTTGTAAGCCAAAAAACAACAACACTTATTTCCCAATTTTAGTCAATATGACCATTTTTCCCAATCCAAAGGGACCCGGACCCATTCCCTAGATTGCGGAAAAAAACACTGATGTTACAAACTTTGGTGTTTAGGTAGAGATAAACACATTTTGAAATCAACATTTAAAATGATGAACATATATCGAAATGTACAGTTTACTAGAATAGCAATATTGAAAATATGTTTACATCTATGTTATGAAGTAATTATACAGATATAAAACTATATCAATCTTGAGTTTTGTAAACAAGCGAATACAAACATAAGTACAAATGTACATGTCAATTTAAATTCCTATAAGGCAGTCCAAGGGAGAGCTATATCCAAAGCCGAGATTATTTTGACCCCTGAAAAGGTAACCTTGACTTTTGAGCCAGCAAATTTGGATCTTGACATGTGAACATATTCAGGGCGTACGCTGCCTTTCGCCAATAGCTACAAATGAGTCAATTTGGCTAAAGAAAATTATATTTAGCTACAACTTTTTCTTTATAAAACCCATACATCAGCCAAAATGACAGTGATTTTATTGTTTTTTCCTTATATTTGACTAAAGAAAAATTTGAGCCAGGGGGAGCCCTATTATTCTGAAAGACATTATCTTTTCATGAAAATCCTTCAATGGGTATACAATTACAGAAGATACGAAGCATATACAAAAAAGATTATGGCTAAACTATTGACCTTCGAGTGTGACCTTCAATTTGAGCCTTTTACATCTCATCTGAATGACCTGAACATTGTTACCAAGTTTCATAAAAACACTCCAAAGGAGTATAAGAGATACTGAGAGGACTTATGACCTTGACTTTTAGTTAGTGTAACTGACTAATGCCTTCTCTTAATTGTCTCAATGACCTAATTTTTTTAGCAAAGTGTGATGTAAATTGATCGATGCATATAGGAGATATGGAGCAGACAAAAAAATAAAGGCTCTTGACGTCACGTATGACCTTGACATTTGGATCATTGTGACCGACTGACTGCAGCCACTCATGCCTTTTCCACAAAATGTTCTCTTTGTTGTTGGTCGCACAAAAACCATCAAGAAACTATTAACTAAACAGACACTATGACTGCAAACTGAAATTACTAACAACCCATTGTTCTATATTTAAATTCTGCAATGATATTGAAGACTTAATTAGCAGACTGGCAGTGCCGAAACCTCCTTACCTAAAAATTCATAGTTTTTTTCAAACGCTAATGTGTTATCATCACAGTCCAATATCACTCGTATTCGTTCCCCTACCTGAAACATGCATAAAAACATGGTGATTTTCATAATTTACAAAACATGATTGCAGTTAAATACTGAACAATATCAAGAAAATCTTGATATTGTTTTATAGATTTTAAAGATATTATTGCATTTTATATTTTACCACCATAATTATTGTATATTTAAACAACACAATGGGGTAGATGATAATTTTTACTTTGTTTATTATAAAAGAGGCATGGAACATAGAAGTGTCTGTGAAAACTTTCACTGGAACATGTCAATGTATGCATTGGAATATATACATATATTTTCCTTTTGACTCCAATTTGACTGACACTCAAATTGACTCCATTTTATGAGTCTACCAGTCAGTTTTGACTTCTGACTTTGGGAACCTTTAGGAAAGCCCTTATAAAGGGAAATTTGAGTTAACTGTTGAGCACCTTGTTCAGCAATATAAACATTAAAATTGAAATAAATTAATTGGAATATGCATTAATAAATTCAAGTTGACAATGCTTAATTCCTTAAAAATGCAATTTACAAATACAAGTGAAATTGGTAACAGAATGATCACAGAGATACTACCACACGCATCCAATTGAATCTGTTCTGTCGGCTATGATTTCTGTTAATCTTATTTCTGTTAGACATAGGTTTGTTGTCATGTTAATATAGTATCGGATTAAGGATATAAAACTGTAAAAAAAAATGGATTGATGATAATTTAAAAAAATAGAATATATTGGTGTAATCACATACAAAGTGACAGGTACTACAGTTACACGTTGAGTAAATTAGCTCATGATGTTTTTGGCCATTGTTACTCAGGCTTCCTGAAAAAGGCCCAAAAAGTGCCTGTCAACCGGACAGGCTGATGGAAAAGTTAGCCTGTCCGGACAAAAATTCACCTGACCGAACAGCGTGAGTTTATAACTGAAGAATTAAGTAGGGTTTAACTCATATTTTTTGCAATGTGCAGCCTGTGTATAAGTACACTTGATAAAGTAAAACAAAACACTTGCGTGTTCTTGTGATTACAGTGTATGATGTACAACAGCTTTAAATTCTAGTCAGACTCAAAACAAAATAACAACATGATTTGTGTTCGAAAAAAAAACATATGGAGAGCACTCTTAAGAACAAGTGACGCATTAGCGTTCTTAATGACAAAAAGGCTCGAAATTCACGAAAAGTGATTCTAATGGGGTGTTATCGTTCTTTTGGCAAGTATTAGACTTTCGGTATTTAGTCATAATTTTTTGGCCTGTCACAAGGACCAGCGATATGAAAACTTTGCCGGACCGTAAAGAATTTTGCCGGACAAGACCGGCGGTCAGGCCTTTTCAGGAAGCCCGGTTACTCTTGAAATTTGGCTTCTACTTATTTGTCCTTAGCGCCAACCTATTATACTAGGAGATTGCAAAAATATCTATTATCACTATGTGCACAATAAAAGATAGGGTAAATCCGCCCTATGTTAACATGCTCTCTGGACATAAAACGGGCCATATATCAATCCAAGAAAGAAGACACACCTGATACTTTGGCGCATTGTTCAATAACGGGAAATTCCCTTGGGAATCGCCATTATGTATTAAACGATTATCTACTAAATTCCATCCCCACGACTGATCATCGGCTCCTAGTAATTCTGAATATCCGAGCTTCTGCATATTTGCGTTCCTGGTTGCTAGCCCGATCACCGCTATAGTTCCAAGAGGTCCCTCCCACACAACCTCCCAGCAGTGTCGCCCTTGTTTGAAACCCAGTTTGCCCCTACACCCGTCCGTGCTTTGAGCAACTGGCTTTCTATGGAGAGTAAAACCGTTTGGTTTAATGTAAATGTTTCTAGAGCAGTCGTTTGCGTTCCAAGCATGATAGAATGCTCGTAGTTTTGTTTTGTACGTTGGGCAATTCACTAAAATGTCCGATTTTAACGCTTCCTCTGCGAGCTTCCGCACACAGTGAAGTCGCCAGACGTCATTGTCTTCGTCGTTCAGAAATTTATACCATGATTTACACACTAGCGAGCACGTTCGTAGGTCATTAATATCTAAAAAAGAGAATAAATTCTCCAGCACAGTGCAAGGAAGGTTTTCGGCAGCCATTTCCGAGACTGGTTTCATTTTTTGGATCAGAGTTACCGTTCTTTGCATTGAAGTGTGCGTTAACCGACTTCTGCACAATAAACTGAAACCAATCTCGGAACAAGTTTTTCAAGATGGCAGCCTCCATGTAAAAATAGTTGCAACTGAACCATACACAAATTTACTAAATGTAGAACAAAGGGCAATCGAGGACTTTAAACTTAGTTCGTTTAGGGTAGAGTATTGTATATTCTAATTAATTTTATGGTGATTGATGTCATTTTGAAAAACGTAGAATAATTCTAGTCGTTTGTCCCCAGTAATGTTAAATAATGATCTTGTAGGTTACAACCCACTACTTTGTGCAGATCAATATTTTAAATGTAGTTTTTTTAACGGTATAAATTGCGTCAAAGGAGCGTGTTTTTATTGCCAAAAGTTTCAGTAGTGGTTTTTTTCGATGAATAATTTTCAGGTAAGTGTGTTTATATAGTAGTTATAACAAAGTTCCTAATTACTAGGTAAAACCTCTAGGGCGATTGTGATACTGATAGCGGTTAAAAAAAGAGCATCATAATAACATTAAACAAATCATTTGTTACTGGTGAGTTTTTGTGATCACTTTTTGTTAGTCGTTCATAGTGTATATTGCATCGTCATCATTTACCTTGCGAGCACTCTTGAGGGCACATTTTTTCAGATCTACACATCTAGAAGTCACATTGGCTGTCCGGCTAGCACAGTGGTTGGTACAAACTACAAATAAGCGCTTTTAATCTAGGCAAAATTGATTTAATCCCTGTTCCCTAAAATATGTGAGTATGGTAAGTGGTCATTATATCGGACATGTGGGGTTTCCTCCGGGTACTCCGGCTTCCCCCCACTCCATAAGACCAAAATTAAAAATATCTTAAAGTAAAAACAGATAGCTGGAAATTGCAGCTATATTAAAAAAAAAATCCCATCTTTTGTGAGTCTAGTAAGTTGATTAGATAGAGGGATGGGTCCTCTAATAAAACAGCCCCAGGCGCGGAAGTACCTCATAAACTTACAAATACAAACAAACAGAAGTCACATTTTTTTATTCAATGTTCATGAAACTTGTTCAGAACATTTCCTCTAATATTATCTGGACCAAGTTTGAAAACGGTTCTATTTGTTAAAAAAAGAGCTGCTTAGGGACGGGGTTGCAGTTTTTTTCCTTATATTGCTTTATAGAGTGTCTGAGACATTATACCAGCTCTAAACAGTTAACTTTATTTCGCTCTCAGGTGAGCACCTTAGGGCCTTTGGCTGTCTTGTTTAACATTATTAACATTTGTGAAAAAGTTCCTCAATGGAAGAAACTGTTTTCAAGTTGCAGGACTTCAAGTCACACTTTTCATACAGTTCGAAATATGTCATTGTTGCACTTGCATTTTTATTTTCAGAAAATATCAATAACCCGAAAATGAAGCTTTCACACCTCAGAATGTTTCCATCGAGACTGTCTGGCCTTAAACCATTGGTTGCAACATACTGTGTTCGGCGACATGTATCAAGGGTCTCACCATTAACGTCTGCATTTAACTCAAGAAGGGGCAAACTCTTCAACTTTAAGCTACTGGAATCAAAGAGTGTGGTAGGTTAAAAACTAGAATAAACAACGATTTGGCATATAACAAATCACTCATTCCGTTAATTAAAACTGTTTATTTATCATACAAAATTGCAGCGATAAGGGGTGTCTGATGGGCTCATCTGTTATTTTGAGTGTATAACAACTGGCCCCATTAACGGTTGACCTCTTATAAATCTTTCCCCTTATTTGATAGCCCGTCTCATCACTATTATTAGCTGATGATTGAAATGCTTAGTGATAATTGTAAGTTATAAAATTGACATCTTCTAGACATATGTAATCTATACTTGTGTAGTTTCAAGGTTTGCATTGCAGGGTTTATTCAACATACCAGAACTGACGACGCTATCGGGAGTGAAGATCTTAGAAGAACGATGCATTGCGGACATCAAAAGACTGAAACAGGAAGCTTGCAGTGCAGACAGGTCCAGGAAACTTGTGGTGGTTCTGGATGAGATGTCTGACAGTATATGCAGAGTGGCTGACATGGTATTCATAGCCTATGTCTATGAACTCTGTGTCTTTTCTTATTAATATTATTTTTATTCCCACACTCTGAGAAAACCGAGTTTAATGCATGTGCGTAAAGTGTTGTCCCAGATTAGCCTGTGCAGTCCGCTAAGGCTAATCAGGGACGACACTTTCCGCTAAAACTGGTTTTTCGCTAAGGAGAGGCTTCCTTTTAATCAATTATAAAATAAAAGCCGAAAGCGTCGTCCATGATTAGCATTTGAAGACAACACAGGCTAGATTTTGTCGACACTAAACACACATGAATTAATCCCAATTTTCCGAGACCAAGGCTTTTTTAGTGTGTTTTTTTTTCCATTGAATTATAAGGTAGATTTAATCCACATATTTTTTTTTTATTGTAGCATATAAATAAAGCAATAAAGAACGTAAAATATATTTTAAGAAAGCTTGCTTATTTGAGATAATATAAAATATTTGTTAGTTAAATGTATTCACCATTAACATTGTATTGATTGAAATTCTTTCTTTAGTGGAGACACCAAACAAAAAATTGTTTTCTGATCTTAGTGTTCATTTTTATGCCCCTGAAGGTGTGCATATAGGGATCGCACTGTCCGTCTGTCTGTCCCTCTGTCCTTCTGTCCGTCTGAAATTCCGTCAAACTTTTTCGAAAATGTGGAAAACACTTTAATAATAAAAAAAAACAAAATCAATCAAACGGCGCAGTAGGGGGCATTGTGTTTCTGACAAACGCATCTCTTGTTTCAACTACTTTTTAACCCTTTAAGCGCTGGAACCGAATTTTAAAGGCCTTTGCAAACAGTTTGGATCCAGATGAGACGCCACAAAACGTGGCGTCTCATCAGGATCCAAACTGTTTGCTATTCTGATAGTATTCTTTAAAAAAAAATCAAAGAAAATGCTAATTTCAGAAATTCAGCAGACGACATTTTAGCAGACAACAAATGTCCCAGCATGCAAAGGGTTAATATCTTCAAATAAGGATTTGCCTCTTGTATTTATACTGTCTTGCTAAAATTTAGTTTACGCTACACAAAAATTCTACAGGAAACTTAAACTCAATATCTCTTGTTCTGAACTTGTTTCACCTATGATCAAATTCGGTTGCAAAAAAATATTTTGAATGTTTCAGTTGGAGTTTTTGCGGCTTGCCCACCCAGATGAGAAGTTCAGACAGACGGCAGAGGCATCCTTGATAAATCTTCTGGATCTTGTAGAAACGTAAGTAAATGAGCCTCGCTCTGGGAAAACGGGCTAATGCATTTGCGTAAAGTGTTGTCCCTGATTAGCCTGTGCAAGCAGCACAGGCTGATCAGGGACAACACTTTATGCCTAAACAGGATTTTTGCTCTAAAAAGAGATTTCCTTTTAGCGAAAGACTCTTTGCAGATGCATACATCCCTGTTTTCCCAGAGCATTCAAAAAAGTTTGCAAATTTAGTGGTAAAGGATTGTTAGCTTAGCTCTCCAAAGTGTTAGCCAATGTTTGATTTCTTGGTAAGTCAGTTTGTGAAACTTACATGCTTAAGTTGGTATATATGGTCACACTCAGCTGACTGCAAGTCACCAGCTGCTGTGAAACTAACATTTTTTGTAGGATAATTCGTCGATTTGTGTGGGTCCTCTCAACCACAAAATCATCTTGTTGATCTTGTCTATCATAGTCAATACAACTGTTTTATAAGATGATAGGTAGAACAGCTCTTTTTTGATCCTCCCAAAAGCTAAATATTTATGCCCCCCTTCGAAAAAGAGGGGGTATATTGTTTTGCACATGTCGGTAGGTCGGTCGGTCCGTCCGTCGGTCCGTCCGCCGGTCCTTCCGTCAACCAGATGGTTTCCGGATGATAACTTAAGAACGCTTAGGCCTAGGATCATGAAACTCCATAGGTACATTGATCATGACTGGCAGATGACCCTTATTAATTTTGAGGTCCCTAGGTCAAAGGTCAAGGTCACAGTGACTAGAAATAGTAAAATGGTTTCCGGATGATAACTCAAGAACGCTTACGCCTCGGATCATCGAACTTCATAGGTTCATTGATCATGACTCGCAGATGACCCCTATTGATTTTCAGGTCACTAGGTCAAAGGTCAAGGTCACAGTTACTCGAAATAGAAAAATGGTTTCCGGATGATAACTCAAGAACACTTACGCCTAGGATCATGAAACTTCATAGGTACATTGATCATGACTGGCAGATGACCCCTATTGATTTTCAGGTCACAGGTCAAGGTCACAGTGACTCGAAATAGGAATATGGTTTCTGGATGATAACTCAAGAACGCTTA
>VMBQ01000745.1:134506-177738 GCA_007657795.1 Dreissena rostriformis | reverse complement strand
AGTAGTAGTAGTAGTAGTAGTAGTAGTAGTAGTAGTAGAAGTAGTAGAAGTAGCAGTAGTAGAAGTAGTAGAAGTAGTGGTAGTAGTAGTAGAAGTAGTAATAGTAGTAGTAGAAGTAGAAGTCGACAAACCGTAATTCATAATACATTTTTATTCTAGTGAGTTGGGTTTGATAAAAGGGATACTAAAATAATGGTTTAATATCGGCAAACTCATTATATTTCATATTTAATCAATGATTTATATCGCATTTAGCCAAGTGTCGGATACAGATGAAGTTTCACACGTGATTCCTAGGCACATATAATTGTGAAGAGTTTTGAGAGCAGAATGGTTTGAGCCGTACACAACAAAATGTATGTGTAATTATTTCAGAAGTTCATTGCAGTTCGTTGTTCCTGTAAATATAAATACACAGTTAATCACCAAAAATAGAAATATAACGCTTTAAAAGGGGCAAAGTTACTTAGCGCGATTATGTACACAACACACTTAAGGATAAACTCACGCGTTAGTTCGTAGCTGTGATTTAGTGTTAACGTATAGTTGTGCTTTGGGGTTGAATGTCTGGATAATAAAAACAAAAAAAAAACTCTCTATTTAATATTTGCCAACGAGCTTTGTTGCACATGCAACAACATACCTGTTAACTTTAGAAACTGGCATATGTTAATACATGGTAGCATTAAATGTACCATTAATAAACACATATATCTACAAAATAATTCATCGCATAAAGCGTATGCATGTACGCGATGTGATTGTATAGTTCTTATGCGTTTTTCCATCTGCCACACTAATTAGCTAACTGATTGTGGCGTAATTAATACATTAATATGGATTGTCTTGTGTCGACTCATTTTCATTTATATTTTTCCGACCTCGTTGAACCAGTTTTGTGTAACCTTTGGGCAATATAACTGTCATCCCAGTAACTCCATATACATGTTTGTCGTCAGCGATCTAAATTGTGTGTTACTTACATACATACAGACCGTATTTTATTCGCATGTTCTACTCCAGTGGGATCGGTTTAATTAAAAATAAAGACTACAATGCTTATCAAATTTCGTAAAAGTCAGTTTATTTCCTATCTCCTAACTCAAAGCAGTCAGAAAGGATTTATATTGTAGGTCCTAAGCGGCTTGATGTTAACTATTACCAATTGTTGTAAAGCTAAAGAACGTTTTTGAATATGTTACATAAATAGTACGCTGACGTTATACCGTTCTTGACAGTTCCTATCGATTTGTCAATCACATCGCCTTAATACGATTTACTAGCCTAGTGTTTCATACAAATGAAGTTTGACACCTGATGCATAGGAACAGATACGTTTGAAGAGTTTTGAGCGCATAATTATTCGAGCCGAACATAGAAAAGTAAACGAGTATGTATTAAACACGCTAATAACATTTTGTGTCTTCGTTAGGTTATTATAACAAAAATCAGTTTAATACCGACCAAAGAAACATGACGAGTTGAACAAGTGTTGCACTGCGCGAGCATGTACAATTCAAACACCCCGTTTTAGTTCGTAGCAGTGATGTAATATTAACGTATATGTATTTGTCGATGTTGAATGATGGGATACCAACACATTTAACCCCTCGAGTTAATATTTTCTAAAGAGCTTCGTTGGACACGCAACAACATGCCCAAACAATTTAGAACCTTTCACGCATGGCACATTAGTTTAAACCTATTTATTTAAGCTCGATTGCATCGAAAGCCGTAGGCTTATATAAACGCTCTCGAGTCCGTTTCCTGGGACTATAACCAGTACTTGGTGTCTTTGTGGGATATCAAAGGAACGCTCCCAGTGGGGTTCGAACCCATGACCTCCCGATCGCTAGGCGGACACTATATCCACTACACCACGGCGACCCCACATTAAATACCAATGAAGATCAATAACCCCCTACATGTATGTGTTACTGTTGATAATATAACGACATACACATGCAATTATTGTTGACGTAATATACTTGACCTTTTCCATTCGGAGAGGTAGATTTATTTTGTTTCTTCTAACACATGTGTTGGTACCGAATGGCGAACTGAAGCAACAATACAACACCTTGTTATGTGAAGTTTATATATGTGAGCAGCTCATGTGTTATAGAGCGTCAATAAAGCGTCAGTTTACACACTGGCAAATAAGTATAAATATCCCAATGTTGAGTGATGATTAAATTAAATCTGGTTGAGTTTAAGAGCTGGAACCAAACGTGCGTATATACTGACAGACTGACACTATAGTGCCGAAACTATAAATCTCCATTTGGGTACATACAAAATCAAAACCTTAAACAACTTTGGGTAGTGGCAATAGATTGTATTGGTCAAATGATCCCAAATAAACAATTATTGTATTTCTTATGTTTGAACTAGTACGTAAATAAAATAACAAATGTTGCACACATGGATGATTGATTGCCAAAATAAAAGTTTACAAGATTAATAACTGCATTCCACATACTCGGTATGATAGATTCTTTGTAGTCTTTCTAAACATCAGTAAATATAGGTTTTCGGTTAAAAAAAAACAACCTTGATATGTCTATGCGACCACCAAGCATATACATTTCAAAACCATGTATGAACCTTGCTTAGATAACAATTCAAAATGTGTATTTAGTATATATGTTCAATTAATATGCATGCATAATAACATCATCTGGCTTCAGTTTAATATTGGGACACGTTAATTATGCTTAATAGCAATTTCACAATAAAACAAAAAGGGTGCTGATGGTATGTTGTATTTGAAATTCGCCGAGAGGACATCAGATTGAGTCATTATTTAGAAATAATGTTATTATAAAGTGTATACACAGTTGCTAACCATATTTATAAGATTGAATTGAATGAAAATGTTTTTTTTTGTATACCGCTACATCAAATGGATATTTTAAACTAGTTTCTACTAATGGCCGTGCACTTTAATGTAAATACAGTAAGCAGCAACACGAAAACAACAGGGAGGAAGACAAGAACCACACGTTATCGGAAAACAAGTCTTAGTTCGAAAATCCTCTTAGCTTATTCATATTTGCTATCAATCATTTAAATGCGTGTTGTTTTACAGCATAACGCATTTATTACATTGTTATGACATAAAGTGGCTGCGTATCTAGTTCAAGGTCAAAGCAAGGGTTAAATTGATGGTTTAATAGTTAATCACAATTATTGTGTTTGTCATAATGGTATACATATTTAATACGGATATTGTTAAAAATAAACGTAAGCAAATGGTTATCGTGATTTGTAAAACATTTGTTTTTCTTCATTTAATAATTATTTTTAAATAAAAAATTGAAGTTCTTCTTGTCTGAAATAAGCAACTGACATAACATTGTGGCAATGTTTATAACATATCACTAAAACTTAAACTTATATAACACCGGTATATCTGCGTTGCAACTGTCTGTGCTCGATTTACTCGTCGACCCAATCGAAGCCACGTGAACAATGGGTTGTCCATGGCCACATACTTGTCAACCCATATTAACTGTAAGATGAGAGCACAAATCTTCCTAATATATTGTTATTTGCTACCAGTATCGCTATTTATCGGCCAATAAGGACGTTCGTGTCATGTTAACGCCTGGATATGACTGTTTCCGACAATAAAAGTATACTCGTGTGTAGAATATTATAATATATACAATTGTAAACAGACTCAGTCGCCTTTGGTTCTTGAACAAAAATTGAAACTCTTATAATTATTAATTGTGTGCACACAAACTAATTGATAGGAACGTCGGGAATGGTTTGTATAACAACTCAACACAATTAATATTGCGGGACAATGGTTCAAACACAAGATGAAAGTGTAAAGAAGGTGGTGTAATTAAATGTCATGATATAACATATCACATGTCGAAATAAAAACAAGCAAATACAAAATGTCTTTCCCAGATACGTAGTCGCATGTTTTAGATTTAGCCCACTGCGAGACAATTAAATAATAACAGTTGTGTCACTTATTTATTTGTGTCTTGACACAAATACAGTAATATATGTCATGTAAAATATATTCATGGGGACAGGGGTAAACACACAAAAACAGCAATACTCGTGTGTATCTTAATTATATTATTTAAAAAAACTTGTAAATACATTGTTTAATATAAATTTAAGTTTATACCAGAAAGGCAAATGCAACTAGAATAAGTAATAAATATGTTGTTTTAAGAAGATAGTTAACCGTTCCACTAATCAGTCGTTTGCTTTACCAGATTCCATTGTAGATAGTAGTCAACGACCAACTTGTAAGATTACGTTCGATTTGATAAAGGTACTAACTTGTTTTCAGAAAAACGTACGTAACTACACATGTACCATTACAAAATGTTCGAAAACGGCTACCAGAAAAATATCGTTTTTCAAATCAGTATGTAAACAATTTAATGGTGATTGTTAGCGTTTCTCATCAACTGTTAGGACCATTTATTCTGCAGTTTCAACGATTAACGTCCCCGGTAATATGTTGACAATTATTTTGTGAGCGTCTTTATGGTTGGTGACGATCTCACAGGTCCATATAGTCTAGAATTGGAAATCAATCGGTCGGATAGCACTAAGCATATTTATTAATTTGCTTTTCTGATTCAATATATCAATTTGTTAAAATAAAAATGTGCACATCAGACTAATTGAATGCATATTCGTAAAGATTTAAAACATATAAAAAAAAATGTAAGTAACCTTTTTTATACTCATTTTTGCCTGTGTAACACAATTATAACGAATTATTTTATATTAATTAGTTATTGTATAAAACATAGCATTGTCAACGGCTCATTAGTGACCTTTTTAAACTAATTTATCGCCTAAATCATACCAGAAATAAAAGAACAACATATGTTTCGCACTTATATAGGGTTCTTAATTGTGTTGCACTCGATACAAACAAGTCGACAAACTTCAAATCCGTATGTCACATGCGATTGATGACGTCAGTTAATGTGTTTAAAGTGTGTGTGTGTGTGTGTGTTTGTGTGTGTGTGTGTGTGTGTGTGTATGTGTGTGTGTGTGTGTGTGCGTGTGTGTGTTGTTATTGATAACATACCGAGGTAATTCATTGGAAAACTCACGCACTTACCGAGGTACCGAAAAAATACCGAGGTTCTTTTTCCCATTACCTCGGAATGTGTTCTTCTAAAACTGCGTAAAAAGACATATAAAGACACACCCGGGGGGTTAGGGGGATACCTCGGAATAACGTTGGGATGCCGGTGTACCTCGGTAAGGGTGGGTACTTCGGTTTGTTGTCTGTATGTTGGTGTGTGTACCTCGGACTTAAATTGACACACATACGGACACACATTCACGCACACACACACACACATAACATACCTCGGTAAGTGTACTTCTGTAGGTTAGTAATACCGGGATGTGTGTGTGTGTNTGTGTGTGTGTGTGTGTGTGTGTGTGTGTTTGTGTGTGTGTGTGTGTGTGTGTGTGTGTGTGTGAGTTTGGATGCTTTACAGTAATTAGAATTGAATGTGTAAGTAATATATGATACTACTTATTCATGTGAGATTAATACAATTCGATGCAGAGTATAATTGGGAACAAAACAGACACTCAGTCTACTCTTAGACGAACTTCAAGTGGCCTAATTTGGGTAATGTCTTCGAGTAGTTGTACTTTTATTTAAAAAGGTAATATGAAATATTTGAATCTTTAAATATAACATCAAACTAATTATATATTATCGATAGTAGTTTCAAAGTAATTGTTAATAAAGGCACAAAAAGGTAATTCACGATACTAAGTAGCCATTGTTCACTAACATTACGAGGAAAACAGTTATGTTTTAAACATAAACAGTAAATAGTTAAATTAGAGACTATGCAGGTTAAACTTATTTACTATTTGTTTTGTGTTAATTCATTAGTTAAGAAATAAACGTGGGTGTTACATGTAATTGAAGACTTTATTGCATTACTTTTTTATTCTGGAAATGGTACGCTTACTACAACAGTATGATGCTATTCCATCACACAGCGCTCCCGTGCATACATTCATGTGATTTTGAAAACATTAAGTGTGTTGTCTTTTAGAGTAAATGGTTTTATAACAATATAATTACATCCATGGAATATAAAAGCTGACATACACCAGAGTGTGTTATGCAATTGCTTATTACGGATAGCACTCAAGCGGTGTAGTATAAAGTCTGTTTGCAACCGAGGTAGTATTGTTTTTGAAATGTGTTAATATGTTTCCATAATGCAGTTGAACACTCGTTCCAGCAGATAATAAATATCAGATTTACACATAATTTTCAAAACAAAATATGTCTTGATCATGTGTCCTTACCAATACGAACAAGCATGGTTATTGAAATTGCAAGAATACAAAACGGTTTTCCTAATTCATCATATGATGTCATAAAAACATAATTGCTATTGAAGAGCAATACTTGACATTATCGTTACATAATTAAAACAATGTGTGATTTCACGAGAGCGTTATAATTCATTTCATCCGCATGCTTCTGTAAAAATTACCGGATGTTCCTAAACTAATTGACTTGACGTGCACACGTTAAATGCACAAACCAATCCATACATTACTGATAATGTGCCTAGCCGGTTAAACCATATATGTAATCGTCATATGCTGAACACTTGTCTTGACGTATGGGTGTTGCGGCAGTTTTAGTGATTTAATCCCCAATTACATAATTGATTTTGCAAATTTATCTGCAAATCAAAATTGTGTGATATATGAAATAAAAACCTAGCGACATCGGCTTTGTTTTTAATTTATTTGCAACTACGCTACATGCACGTATGCATTAAAACGACTAACACAATTCACATTCGATACAATATCTCTTAAACACAAGTGTTTATTAATAATTATTATTTCGTAGTGTACGAAAGGAAGCTAATGCCATAAAAAATAGGATCACGAACATGTACAGCAATAAATTAAAACCGTTTAAAAAGATGAAAAATACATCACCAAGTTAAATCTTCATATGACATTGACACACATTATTGCGAAATGTATAACTAGAGACAATTCGATCATATTAGGCGCCCCACATATTTAATATAAATTACACATATAATGACCCGATTGAACATATCGGATCGCTACTGTTTACTTCAAATGAGACTAAATGTTTAGTCAATCGAAGTAGTTAAAAGTGTTGTTTTTTGTATTAACACCAGCTGTTCGCTTGCGTGCTTGCGTGCGTGTGTGCATGTGTGTCTGGACATACCTGTGTAAATGTCTCTTTGTATGTTTCTGTTGGTAGAAAAATACTAGTTAAAAGATACTCCGTTGCAGACATCGTATGAGTTAATTACAATTGTAATTGCTCTTGACACTTTAATGGCGAACAATTTAGCTCCGTTGAATGATTAGACGATCAATTCTTTGCTAAGTTGTCTGCAAAAACATGCAACCAATTTTGTTTGCGTATCAGTTGTTATGAAAATGATTTAGTTTCTGCTGTAACGGCCAACGGAAAAACAACTTTGCGGCACCGGAATTTTGCAAACGTATGTAGCTTTGTCCATCTAGACACAGTTGTAGTTCAATAATAGTCTAGCATACACGAACCTTTGCATTCTTCAATAGCATTTACCAAACAACTGTCATGCCGTATTTAATAAGCGCAGGCTTACATGTTGCTAATGATAATTGAAATCTTCATTTAATCAAAATACAACTGAGCAGTTCATTTGCACTTGTTTAATATCCTGGCTTGTATGAGAATGACAAATTACTCTGGATACTTTCTTCAAGTCTTATTCGTTGTTTTCCGCATCCAAGAATTGTTCAGTGACACTGCATTACACATCAAATGTATGTTCGTTCTAGAATTTAAACATGCATCAATCAAATTACCTACCAATGCAACCGCACTATCATACCTCCGTTTTGAACACCAAACAATAATTAAAGGTTCATGTATTCATCGTAACCAAACATCTTTATTTGTATATCGCATCAGGTTCACGAATACGTGTTTAAGATATCTCGTGGTAAATAAATGGTGACAATATTTAATGCAATTGCACTAAATAATCTAATAAAACACACCATGATTTAATTGCTTTAAAGGACTGATACTTATACTGAAAATCAGCATCTTTATATCCAATTTGTTTAATGCTTCCAATTATTATAGAGCATTTCGGTGGGACCAATTTAGCCCACCTATTATTATCACAGTTTGACCGAAATAAAAAATCGACCTTAATGGAAATGTGTATGTAAATGACACGTTGACATGTCCTTGAAAGTTGTTCCCACAGATGCGTCGAGAGTTCAAAAATTCGGACTCGAGGGCATCTTGTATTTATATGTAATGAAACCATGTTGTACTTGCCTTTGATAGAAGTGCACGCTTACTGAAATCAACTCATATCGCATACGTATATGTGCATATAATATAAAAAAGATAAATTCAAGTCAAGTACGAATGTTGAACTCTCCTAGAAACGAACACTTATTAATAATCACACCATATTGTTTAGAATTTATCCTTTGCCAATACAATATACGTCACTAATCACAAAACAAGACAACTTGTTGCAACTGCATCAAATGCCATGATTGATAGTTTAATAACACACATATAATTAAAAAAATGATTGGTGTAAATGTCTTGCCAAAGTAGCATCACATTTATATGTGCCAGAAATGTATTGATCATTGAAAAGCATTGATCTATTATCAAAGCATGTTATGTTCTTGTCTCCTGGGAATGTCAACATAAGTTCGCATACAATTTAAATGTGATGTGTGAAATATACACATTTTTATCATAATCCGAGCACATGCTACTATATGTTTTTTCATCGAATTGATTCATTATACCATTCAGTGGTGTGCAGTTCATTATGTTATATTTGATTTCAGCATCAATTAAGATGATATCTTTACGCAATGCCATACGTAATGATGAAAATATATGTATTTGATTTCTGAAATACAACCTCTATGGCTGTATCTGTTTAGAACTACAGAACATCGAACTCGTCCTTCTACTGTTCACTTATAGTAACGCCAAATGTATGGAGTAAGTTTAAATAAACTAAAGCGCATACCTTGTTATGCCAGAATATCCATATTCAGCGTACTTAATATGCGAATTGTTATCAAGGATGCTATTAAACAGAAGGAACAACGCAATTAAAGTGTAACTATTAGTATTCCACAATTTAATAATCATGGAAATATGTGTGATTACACTTAAACATTATCTCCTTCACCTACTCGTTTGAATGCACATATAACGTTGGGTTATTGGAAGTTCATCGCATCTGAATATATAAATATCTAGTTTTATGTACACGAGCAATATAAATTAATGTGGTAAGTTATATCAGTAATGACCTAAAACAATGTGAATTTATTGTAATGCGACTAAATGCCTGGTTAATCGGAGAGTAACAATACTCGTAACTGGGACACGATAAGAACGCTAAAAAAATACTAATTCTACTGCAGACGTACAGAACCCTTGTCTAACGTTCATCTATATCAAATATAAATCGAAAAGTTTACCTTTATGAAATTACATTAGATGCATAAGCAAGCAACTAGTTCTTATACGTACCCAATACCACGTGATGCACACGATTACCAACATATTGTGCATACATTGCTAAATTGAATGATCAAGTAATAAACACAAATAACTATTTTTTGTTTAAACATTAATCGCATTCAGCGTATTGCTGTATATTTGGCTGTAGAGTCTGTATGCGTTTCTTCTTTATTCCATCTGTCGCACTCATTCGCTAGTGGGAAGGTTGCATATGCATATTTAAACAAAACATTTTGTTGTATATTTACTCCTCTTCCTTAAAACGTATGTAATAAACCGTTTGACAATTAGTGTTTACTCTTTGACTCCATATCTGTCGCCCGTGTCCTAAAGTATATGTTCGTTGCATACAGACAGACCGTATTTTATCGAAATGTTCTATTCACGTGAGGTTGGTTTAATTTCAAATGATACTTAAATAATGATCAAATGTCGGCAAACTCATTATGCCATATATCTAAGCCGTCAAAAATGATTTATCGTTTAAGTCCTAAGCGGCTAGATTGTAATCATAATACATTGTTGTAGAGATAAACACAGTTTGCGAACATGTCAAATATCTAATAAGGTCGACGTTATAAAGTTCTTTACAGTGTCTATCGATTTGTAAAACACATGTAATTAAATATTATTTATATCGCATTTAGCCTTGTTTTAAAAGAAGTAAGACACGTAACGTCTACGAACATATGATTGCGAAGAGTTTTGAGAGCAGAACGGTTCGAGCCGAATACAACAGAATGTACGTTTATTTATTTAAGACGTTTATAACAGTTTGTTGTTCCTTTCTGTTAATATAAATAAACAGTTTAACACCGACATAAAATGCTCATAACGCTTTAAAATATGTTAAGCTGCGTTGTGCGAACTCGTACCATAAAAATAAACCAACATTGTAGTCCGTAGCTGTAATTCAATTTTAACGTATATTTATATTTTGTGGTCGTATTTTGGCTTACGAAAAACATAAAACTCCTCGGATGCATAATTGTAAACGAGCTTTGTTTCACATGCAACAGCATGCATGTAAACGTAAGAACCTTGCACACATGGCACATTAAATAGAAAAAAAACATCATTGCAAATTAATAACACTATCCCTATGACTAACTGATGATATAGAGAATATGTGTTCATGTCAGTGTAAGATCGTTTGTTCATTCACGAGTGATCATAGAAAATATATTTTCACGAGTGGCGCAGCCACGAGTGAAAATATTATTTTTCTTTGAACACGAGTGAAATAACAAACGATCTTACACTGACATGAACAAATTTTCTGTTTCTTTTATGCCCGTTTTTCAAGAAAATAATGAATAATAATTTCCCTTTCGCTGAAAAGTGACCCTCTCTCCCGTGGCGTGCCTCAATACATTGAAATGACGTCATTTTGTTGACTAAATGACGTCATTATTCCAGGGAAATTCTTCAGTTAAACTCTTTTACAATGTAAATAAACTGTATAAAAAAACTTAAAATTAAAAGAAAATGTGTTGGATTCGGTGGAATATTGATTTCATTTCACTCGTAATAATAGAAAAATATAAACAATGATATAAACAAGGGAAGTACATCTTGATATGATAATCTAAAAATAGAAAAAGGAATTCCGAAAATGTGTTATTTTCACCGGTGAAAAGAACAATTGTGTTATTTTCACTGCTGTTATTTCACTGCAAAAATGTCATATTTTATCATTAGGTATAAAAGAAACTATGATTGCATACGCACGTAAAATCTTATTCTACTTTATCGTTGTGAAGAAGTAGATTTTAATTGTTTCTCTCTTGCAATGTACCGAAGTTCGAAGTGAAGCCAGAATTGTTGTTATTTGAAGTTCATGTTAGTGCGTATTCCATTTGTAAAACAGCGGCTATAAAGCGTTAGTTTACACACAGGCAAACAAAGTATTAGGATTTTCAAATGTGTGCAAATGAAGAATTGATTGCAAACAGAATTGTGTATAAGATGCCAATGTCTAAGTATTGACTTAACAATTATCTTCCACTCATCAACCATTTTTGTCAATACAATAATACTAGAAAGAAACGTATACGTCTTTAATCAAATACTTGTTATGGGGTATTGCCATAATATCGCTGACTGTTTATTAATAATTATATTACACAGACTCAATATGATTGATGCGTAGTGATCTTACTAAACATCGGTAAACATAGGTGTTCTGTTTAAAAAAATAAAACACCAGATATATATCTAGTCGACACACACGCGTGTACATCTCAAAATCATATATGCATGTTGCTTATATGCCAATTAAAAACATCTATGTACTGTGTCCATTGAATGTGTATTGATGCAGAATAACAGCATCCGCTGAAGATGAGCTTGTTTTACACGATAGAACCTTTATAATACGTTGAAGGGCTAGCATGTATTATTTATGTGTTATGTATTATTTAGCTGTATTGTATCGGCAATGCATATACATTGTTCTGATTGACGCCACTTCATGGGTGCATTTATTGACATATATAAGGACAGTGTTACAAGTCTTAAATAACCTTTTTTCAAACAGCAACAACGATACACAGGCTAAATACATACACATACAACAATATATTTAAAAAGCATGTTCATAACAAAAAAAACGGGTGCGGATGATGGGTATGTTTTATTTTACATTCGTCAAGAGACATCCGATAAAGTCAATATCTGATTAGTGTTATTATATAGTCTATTACACACTTGATACAACATATGTATAAGATTGTATTGCAGAATATTGCATGTTTATACCGCTACAGCAAATGAATATTTTAAAATAGTTTCTACTAATGGCCGTGCACTTTAATGTAAATCCATTAAGCACCAACACGAAAACAACAGGGAGGAAGACAAGAACCACACAAAAGGAAGTCTCAGTTCGTAAATCCTCTTAGCGTATTCATATGTGGATGCTATCAATCATTTTAATGCGTGTTATTTTAAATCAGATCACATTAACTATATCGTAAAGACATAAAGTAATTGCGTATCTACTTAAAGGACAAAGCAAGAGTTAAATACATGGTTTAATAGTTTATCTTAAGGTTCAAAAACAAAATGAAACACTAAAACGTTAATAAACAACAAAGGCGCTTCAATCATGATGTGCATTCAGTATGTTTAGTTCATTATGGCCCGCTTTAGATGTGCTGTTGTAGGTTAAGCACGTATGCAATACCTTAACTAATGCAAACACAACTCGTAGACGAATCAATATTCTGATATAGTGGCGGGTGTTGATATTGTTTTATTATCTTGTTGATAACTAATAGCATATATTGTCAACATTAGCAAACATCTCGATACACAGCCTGATCGTGCAAACCAGTATATACTAATGAACACATACATCAAAGTATGATTGACACCAAACACGTAGGTAAAATTAAGTCTGGTTTAAATATATATGTTTTATAACCATGCAAGTTTGATATGCCATAACAGATTGTGTCTCCTCTTCCGCCATCATTCGCCGTTATTAGTTGCATAGATGACAAAGGTTTGAAACCAGGATAAGCATTCTTTTTGTAGAGAGGCGAAATGTATTGTTTATGAAAGCAAATGCGCTTTTAGTGATCCGGTAAAAATCATCTATATCGGAGTTGGTGTCAACGTCCATGCTGTTTTTGACGTTGAAAGACAACTCAACAGTATAATACCCCGGGTGGTGTCTTATTTGTTGTCATGAACTAAGCTCATTTTAGATGACAATTTCGTACTTTGGTCCAGGAAAATCACTTGCACTATGCAGTCATTAAGTCACATAACGTTTTTTGATTTGCACCTTAACAATGCCTATCCTAGTACATTTATATTGCAGCTGCTACCTTAAAAGACATATCAATGATTGTCACATATCGCAATTAACTATCAAACACTCCATATAACAATAATCAACGAACTTCTCATCTGTGCATCTTCCATAAATGAGTTTTTATACAATGAATTAGGGTAAGTACTGCACTGCAACTTGATATCACTAATAAGCAATTACATGCATACTTGTCTTACTCATATTGTACATGCTTTTTACGTATTGGTGAAATATTTGTCAAAAAACTTTAATTAAGAAAATGACTGGATGCCTTAAAAAAATACGATTTGACATGCTTACACAACCGCCATCCCGTATATCTTTATTGAATGAGGGATTATATGTTAAGACAACCTCAAAGATGGTACACTTGTCCTTTGATGCGTCAACGAAAATTTTGATGGAATGTCAATATGACATTAATCTGACTTGACAAGCGAGAAGAACCATTTAAGAGAGGCAGATTATTTGTCCGGGGAAGAACACAGACAAGGAAGTGTGTTCTAGGTATCCCATATATCGTTAATGCGATGTCATCTTGATATTGCACTTATTCAATGGCGACTGCCCCCCCCCCTTTGCCNCCCCCCCCCCTTTGCCGACGTCTTTGCCATACAGCGCCCATTCGGTCGAATAATGACCATTCACTAATGATTATTATAGATTATTATAGTTTCTTTTCTATCTTGATTGATGATCACGTCTTTATGTGTCTCATTAGTAATGATGTAAGCGTTCTGTCGAGACAATACTAAGCCTAACTTATACGTCACAGGCGTAACTAATAAATGAATGAAACGATTGCAAAGTTCCTCCCTAGCGTGAACTCGTTATGGTGAACATATTACAACAGATGTGAAACAAAACAAAACACCTTAGTTTTATCAGAAGTAAAACAAAAATAACTAAAATGCAAATTATGGATACGCAGTCAGTATAGCTAGAATATTAATAAACGTATAGAATGATATAAACTCTAGAGTTGGTATTTTATTTACATGAATCATTTATATTTAAAAAAGTGACCATACAATAAATTTGCCATGAACACAACACTAGCATGATGAAAATGACAGATTTGCACAGATTTTCCAAATATAATAAATATGTTTCATTTGACGCGTTATGCACACGTGCCAAACTGACTTTTATCTTGTAAGCGTGTAATAGATATTCGAGGAGGAGACACTAACGTTCAACGTGCACGAACAATCCCGTCTCCAAAAATGATCGATTGTGGCATATATTTTAAAAGTACACATAACATGATGAAACAACGATTTTGATATCCTGTAAATTCAACTTTGAGCCCCCGGTGCCGATTGCCAGGGATTTTGATACTTAAAATATGCTTAACGATGATGCTCGAGACTCACCGTTAATATATGAAAGTAATGTGATGCAAATTATTTTAAAATCCTATATACATGATAACGTTCCAGTCCGGACTAGCTGTTGACGTCAACGAATTACTAACAAACGGACATACACTGAATAATACATTTTTCTTAATTAATATGAAGCAATTGATATAACGTATTGCTCCATGCATGATTTTGCACATATGTACATTTTATAGCTTTAGTCCACGTGCAGTTAAGTGAAAATGACACCATACAGAAAATAGGATGCCTCATGGGCAGTAGCTACTTACATTATACGTTTTATTAATAAAAATGAGCTTTGTGCAATCAGAGATTCTTATTCTCGTGTTGTTTTTTTCAATAAATACTCATATTGTGTTCGGGTTGATCATGTTAACTATGAACTTATGCAATAATAAAAGAAATAGACACACACAAATGTCAGATGCATATGCAATAGTTCTTTGTTTTCAATTTACAAGTCAAACAAAATAACAAAGCAGCAATGCCGTGTTGTATAAAAGTCTACAGTGCATGTCGCTCATCGCCCGATTACTGAGGCCTTTTCGTGCCCTCTAAGATGAATAGTTAAACTATAATTAATATACAAAACATAAATTTATATTAACCATATACATTTATATAGCTTTGCTCAACGCACGACTCTGATGAATACACGGACATTTGTTTTGGTAATTTTCAGGTATTGAATTTATATGCAATCGATCCAACGATAATCAGCATGAGGATTAGCCGGTGCACAGTCCTCATTGTTGTGGGATCCTTCATCGCCCGGATTGAAGTCTGTTTGGGGGAAAAGGAGATGTCAAACAATAGCACACTGATTCCGCTTCAACATGTTTCGAAAATCGAGTGATAAAAACAAACACACATGGCTTAAGTGAAGTTACACATATACGTGTTTAGATTATTATAATTGGTATTCAAGATTCGGCGGTGTCACTCAGTCATCTTCGAGGATTGTCCTTAACTTGATGTTGCACAACTGTCCCGCAAATTAAGAACACTGAAATAGCTGGATATATTATACGAATATTATTAAGAAGTTCATATGTAATCTTAGTCTAAATATTCGTCTGTGGTTTCGTTAACCTGTTGTGTATTCAACTATATCTGACGTGCGTGTGAGTGTGTTTGCTTGTTTGTTCCAGTAAATAACATGTTTACATTATCATATAATTCAGCAGTTTTATAACAGTTACATTCTGAAGTCATCTTAAAGTGAGACTGCACGATTTTTTTCAAATATTTATGAATTTATATAAAATGTGTTAACAACTTATTATACATATATTTCAATATAAATTAAAAAAAAACGTTAAGAAGAACATGTGTCGAAAAATGCGAAATAAGCCACATATTTAATTCTGAAACCGAAAATGTCTGTACAGTCGAATTCGCCAGCATGTTTATCATGCATGTACGATGTGAACCTAAATTTAGTTTTAGAGCAAATTCGTTCATACGACACAAAGACACAATTTCGTTTTACGGATCATTTTAATTTCCTGCAACGATATGTATTATACGAACACTAACTCCGATCCTAATAACAAGACGAATGCCGCGGTTATTGTAGAAAAATATGTACGAAATATCATCGTCACAATCGGCTCGGGGAGCTAATTTGTCTTTGCTGCATTTTATAAAATTCGTCTTGAATGTATAATTGTTCTTGCCTATTTTGTGTTATTGTAACATATTTTTTATCAATATATTGCAATTTAACACATATACAAATCGTGCAGTCTCACTTTAACAGATAATGTGAAAAAGTTAAAACAATGTCTTTATAGTAGTAGAGTTTGTCAAATAAGAACAACAAGTGTGAAGAATGATGACTTTGGGGAAATTTGTTCTCTACTGTAGTAAAAACGTATGATAATACGAGAAGTGAAATGCTTTCCATTCGTAATGAAACTTGAGATAATATGTTTTTCTAATGTATGCTGGTCGAGCTTATTAATATTCCCCTTTCGAATAAAAGCATATTTTGCAGGGGGGGGGCAGTTTCCTTTCGTTATTATAATAATTATTATTATTATTATTATTATTATTATTATTATTATTATTATTATTATTATTATTATTATTATTATTATTATTATTATTTGTATTATCACTAATATTATGATCATCACTATTATTATAATTATTATTTGTATAATAAGTATAATTATTATTACTACTATTATTTCCGCAGTGGTGTTTTCCCACATAACAAAAATGGGATTGTTTTTCTATCAAAGAAAATTAAACGAAAATTAGCACAAATCCTTTACAATGCAAAAATAGATAACAAAGCATAAACAAACGTAAATTTTATGCAAATCCTATGGGATTTTTTTTCCCATAAAAAAGTGGGAATGTTTTCAAGACGGAACGTACATTTTTCAACTGGAATATGCTGATAGTTTTATGCTCGTTTAACAGAATACTAAATACGTATTCATTCGTATTGGTAAAAGTTGTATAAAATAAGCACTGCATCGTTTGAATTAACACATACATCAAGGAAAGATAACTTAATTAATATGACATAAAATAATACATTAAACCATTATAAATAATTATTATTGTAGTATTTTGTACCAGTTAAATATATTTAAAAAACAACTATTACCCAAGGGGTTAATAAAATAAATGCCCCATTCATAAAACCAACAGAAATGCCTTGCAATTGTCATAAGAACCTTGCTGCTAAGTAAGTGCATTGTACTGTTACGTCTAATATTAGAAATAATGCTTCATTAATAGAATCCATGACATAGGTCGCCTACTCTTCTTACAGTTTGAATCAGAAAACGTTAACAACCATGTGAGCACTCCCCTATTTGTGCCTGTCAGTTTAAATCAGAAAACATGAATAACCATGTGAACATTCCCTTAGTTCTGTCGTCCACTATTAACAATAAGCTGCTAATCCGCACACAGATATAAGTGCTTGACAAGAAGGCAAAGCCACACATGTCCGTCGACATTAAGCCAGACATATATATCCTGCAGGGGATTTTAAGAACAGCGGAGACGATACAGCTAATTAGCGTACTTGACAGACTGGTAAGATAAAATTGATTTATTTATAAACTGTACATGTTGGGTGCGCTGGGCTAAATGCATTCGGCGCGCCTTTTAAACATTATAAACTGCCAACGTAATTTTGCAATAACCGTTCCAAAGCGATGACTATTGAATGAATATGTGTGTGTTTTGTGGCATATCTAATAAAAAACAAGAACGAACATCCAAATCCCATGTGTATTAAGACCTCGATATGCTTGTATAAAACAGAAACACGTATTGATGGTGAAGGGATACCACATTTAGTATTGTTCGTTTAACACATTTGTTTAGCACATCCAAGTCTGTGGGTTTAGATAATGCAATTTCTATATAAATAAGGTGCCATCAAGAAGTTTTAAAAACTGGAAGTAACTTAAAGGCGTCAATTTGTTTGTAACAAAAACACTCCATAATATTGTACAAGCACAGAAGGCAAGCAAACATGATGATTGTACATCCTTGCATTTCAGCTCTAGTAAAGCCATAATCAATCAGTACTTGTATGAAGCCTGTTGGTAGGCCGTCTTGGATTTCTGAGACAACGAAATACCAGAAAACGTGATGTGATGCAGTTTACGTCGAACACATCTCTAGTAGAGATACGTATCTCAGAAGTGTTATTGTGTTATCAATTACGATTCCATCCGTATGAACACAAATACTTTCAAAAGTTTCAAATCAGCCACCATCATTGACATGACGCATTTTGTTTACGTTGGATCCAGAAAAAAAAAAAAAATATTTGTGATGATTCATGAAAATGTGGGTCCTGTTAAAGCAAATACCCTTGAAGCCGTATATATATCGTCAGTATAGTAATTTGTCAGTTGTTTCGCTGTTGATTGACATTTTATTCTAAGTTTATGTCGACCCAAGGAGTGCATTGCAGTTGTCCTGAAGTAAGGACTCGTCGGCTCCCAATTGTATTTTAGCCTCACTCTTGGAAAATGGAGTTTATTGCATGTGCGATAAGTGTCGTCCCAGATTAGCCTCTGCTGTCCGCAAGATGAGTCTTCCGGTAAACAAAAAATACAATAAAAGCTTAAAGAGTCGTCCGTAATTAGCCGATGAGGAGTGCACAGGCTAATATAGGACGACACTTTACGCAAATGCATTAATAATCCGTCACAAAATAAGGATAATTTATTTCCAGAAAGCTTACTTGAACGACCTAACCATGAAGATGTGCTACCATATTCATTTTAGGATTTGCTCCAATAACACTAGCTGAACTTTTAAAACCATGGTGAAGGAATTATTCAATTTAAAAGCTCCACCTTACAAATGACATGAACCAAGCCCTCTATTGGGTTATAAATAATGTGTACGTATACTTTACAAAAGAAGCTAAATCGAGAGAAGTGTGTGCATATCATTAACCGCAGTGGCATAATTGAAATTGAATTGTTTAAGACGAAAACTGAAAACTGAAAAAAAAACAAAAAAAACTAGCAGTCTCATGTCCCCCACGAACACAATGGCGTCCCATTTTGCTAGGATGGTATTTCTTTTTCGGTTGTGTAACTTAAATGTTGTGGAGCATGGAGGGAAGCTTAATGTGTAATGCGCAAGACGGAGGAAAGTCTAAGACAACAGTACATTGTCGCAAACACCGTTGTCGTTAATTGTCGTAAATTTCTACACAATTGCTTCGTACACAAACCCGATCGAACTACAACGCCCAATCAAGGTGTAAAAATTACTGGTCGTTTGGCGGGTGTCAATTAAGAGCAATTTCGTTGATTGGTACTGATTAAAGTGGTCGTTATAGCGGATTAGCGGGTCTGTCGGATTACTGAGTGTAATGAACATTGAAATGTAGAAGGAAAAATTCGGGACTGAACAATTATTGTTGTCGTAGCGAGTTGGTCGTCATACCGAGGTGGTTGTTAAGAGAGTTTTTACTGTAATGTATTAGAGTAAATAGGTATGTATGAAAGCAAGAGCTTTGGTTGTCGTGCATAACACATTATTTGAATTATAAACATGTTTATGAATGTTTTTTATACAATGTGTTAACCTAGATAGTTCAATTTTTAAATATGTGATAGTATTGTATTATGTCTTTGACAAGAAACCTTAAGGCTTCACAAGTGACCAGACCGACAACTTGTTCCAGTCTAAAATACTTTCTATGCGTGGGTATGCTAATAACACGATTTTTATGTAAATAGTATGACAACACGCGGAGCATGTAGATACAATGTACACGCTCTATAAAATTTATTTTTTGGATAGCAGAGTACTAAACCGTTAGTTTCTTATCAAACGTTTTTGGTTTGACCCCCCCCCCGTTGGGTATTAACTTTCGTGTTTCTTCTTTCGTATATCATTTTCGAGATTTTAAAACGGAGCTGTTTAGTTCAAATCGTAAAAATAATAAATTTAACGTACTAAATTGCGCACCTAAAAATAGAGTATACGTCATCCTGTAAAACATCACGAAACTGTAAATATAGTTGATTATGACACACGTTCCGATTTACGACGTATTGTCTGCTAAGTATTTGCAGTTCATGTTGTACACATTTACTTCAGATGTTATTTACAATAGAAAGTATGTCCGCATTTTCACATTCAAATGCAACACATTTTTAATAGAAGTCAGCCTTTAATTACAGTATCTACTTTGCTTTGTGTGCACTTATAAACGCATTAAGTCAATATGCTGCGTTTGATAATTTTATATCAATGTGTTAATACTTGAAATCAATGGCTGAACGGATAAACACAATTGTTAATGATTATGATGCTGCTTATATCTTATTTAATCACTTGTTAAGTGCGTTCACATATTTAAACTTTTAGGTTGTTCTTGTGTGTGTGTGTGTGGGGGGGGGGGAAAGGTCATGTCCATCTTAAATGCATCGCTCTTCAAAGCCCCATGCGTATTGCACAATTCTCAAGTCCCTTGAATGGAGCCAGTACTTTAAGTCTTCGGATAAGATGTGGAGAACGCCTCCAGTCTCGAGATCGAACCCGAGATATACAGATCACCATACAAACTACATCACTGTGACATCTTTTGTGAAGAGGAACATTTAACCCTAGTGTGATTCATTTACGACTAAAGTTCTTGGAACAATAAGCATATTACCAGGTTACGACCATCGTAGTTGCCGATGTTCTTCTTAAGATCTTTACCACGACGTTGTAGTCGGAAACAAGTTATTACAACACGCCGATTATTATTTAGACTGAAGCTCCTCTAATTATAATTGCATTGATGAATAAACGGATCAGGAAAGTGAGCTTGACGTGTTTTTTTAACATAGACCTGTGCTTCTATACTAACAGATACACATAGTAGGTGGGGCAGGATTGTGAAAATTGCACACCATGTATACAGAGTATAACTATTACTTTCTTTGTGACATTAGTATGCATTGTACACTTAACATTGCTTTTTCCCAACGTTTTGATTCAAATTAAATAATACTATGTAAATACATGGTTAATATGCAATACTCGAATATATCAATAGTTCGTGTGGAATAATCTTAATTATTTATACAATTAAACAAAAGGTATCGAGAAATAAATAAATACATAATAAATTCAAAAAGTACACTCCATTGTTAACAAGTACTGAACAACTAAATAAACGATGAAAGCAAACTTAAAATGTTCGTGACAACACGTTTGTTTGTTTATTGTTATAAATAATCTTACTAACACAGCAACTGAAACACATCAGTGCTATACAAAGCACATGTTCAGATCTTCATTTATTTCTGATACAATTATTAAGAAATTTATTAGTAATGAAGATCGGATATGGCTTCATGAGAACTCTTGTTAGTACGTATATTTTTAAGTTCTGTCAACACACGATATTGCTGATAAATAATCTTTTCGCGGGTGTCTCCGGGCAAGGTCACAACAGCAATGTTTTGTTATTGGCCTTCAAAACATATTAATAGCTATACGTAAACAATGAGAAACCCCCCACGCTCTCAACTGGACAAAAGTACATTAAATCTTTATGATGATTTATACAACTCGCGAAGAAATTGTTGTTTTACTGACAAGAAAAGAGACTGAGTGGGCTTTTTGACAGAAGCAGTCGGAAATAGGCAAAAATTACATTTATTAATGTAATGTGACACTATACAACATGAGTTGCGGAATGGAGTTAAAGTACTTGGAAGAAATAGACCTTCAAATAGTTGTCTGAAATTGTCCTATCGATCTCAGAAAACAAACTGTGAAACACCGTTGGAATATAATGAAAAACAAAGAAACACGAGTTACATTGCACAAGTTTTAAATAGAGATGTTCCCATCTTCGGGGAGTATAAGTGAAGTGTACAGAAACGTTTTATTAACTCCTTCGCCAAACAAAAAAGTAGTTCAAAAGTGGAAAAAGTCGCTAAGTGTGCGGAAATAATCAATATACCCGCTTGTAAAAACCCCAAAAATAATGCCCGGCCTCAAGCAGATGTGTCGATTTATTTTGGACACTAGTTCAATCCCGTCTATTTGGCGAAGATCGTTTATCTGGCCGATAATTTAGATTGGCAAATCGAACTATATGAATTAAAGACGATTTAATTTCATGCTTGTGTATCAGAAAGATCTATACGTTATTTCGTTACAGACATACGCACTATATTGAGACTATCGGTATATAATGAGACCCGCAGAATGTTCCAGAACGGACATATCGCGCGAGGATTACTTTTTGTGCATTGCACAGCATCTTCAGAAAAACATAGTATGTAATATATTGCAATTATAGGCGTAAAGCGTTGCATCGACTTTAAATAAAAAAAACAATATGCTTTTAGTAAAGCTCATGATTAATGAAATAGATAGGTTATTTTACGAATTGATGAAGAACTTCAAGATCGCTATATCAGTCGTCCGTATCAACAACAACGTAACCAAGGGGCGTATCCGTTTAACTGGTGTCTAACAGGGCTGCAATTGATTTACAGCACTTTTTGTCACGAACGACATTGCACAGGACGCCAATGATCTTGACCGTAAGCAGAAGTTGACCATCTTATGCGTGCACGGTATAGTTTTTATTCCAACAACAAAACAGGGTATACAAGAAGTTTGGGTAAGTTTTAAACGGATGTAAACAACGGCGAATGATTATTAGTGGTAGACAAGACAGTCAAGATCGATGGACTTTTTGGTACGGGAAAACAATATTATGTATATAGATATGAAGATAATGAGGCGACACTAAACTCAGAGGCATTCCCGATAGTATCCGTGGGAGCATTTTGTGCTTGTATCAGCGAAAATCATGTTTATAAAATGTGAAATCAAATCGTTCGCCAAACTGTTTGAATAGTGTGTCAGCCAAATCATAGAATACTGTGCGTCAATATAATGCTTCGGAAAGTACCCGTACATTTATAGTATATAGCAACTGGCAATTGGTACTTCTAAGTATATCATAAGTTTACAAAAGTCCTCGGAATGGTTGGAGACTCAAGTCAGACGCAGAGTATGCATACACGTTGGAAATCGGTGATTCGTGTGGGAAACAGACGTACTCGGATTAGCTATAATATACTTACACAAAAAGTCATATAAAATCTCCGATGTGTAAGCAAAATGTACATGTATAACAAATTTGTTAAAGCATCAAATTTAAGAGCACATTCTAACTAATAAAACGTAATACAAGAACTGTTTTATGTAAATAAATACACAAATTTGTGTGATCCGCTTAGATTCACGTTTAGCGCGAAAACCGAAATACGTAAAATACTAACCGTGGAATCTAAGAAATTCACAAAACTGACATTGACTATGCAATCACTCATATAAAAGAACACTAATTATAGTCAAGACTTAATAATGACTTAAGTACTCAATAATCTACATGCAATTGATTTCATTGAGTCAAAATTATGTTCTCGCCTTTCAGCTTTTAACGAAAACCTCCACAATTTATAATGATTGCGCGTGAAGGTAGAGCGGAGATGTACTACATGCGTATTTCTTAAGACATATTTCATAAGTGCATATATAAGTGCATATATTTTAAAATGTTTTACTCCACAAAACATTGCTGATAGATATTGTCATTGTCACTTATTGGCGGGAAACCATAACACTCTGTTGAAATTGCGGCATTCGAAACAGTATATATAAAAGATATACATGCATACCCCTGAATACCCCTGTCCGCATTCACCCTTAAAGTACGCTAGAACTGTATGGTGAGTAACGTATTTCACGAAGCAATTGGTCGAATTATGACAAGAAACTTGTCTAGACATAGTCTTTCTACATTTATGTGTAGGTGTCTTCATTTAATCTCTTTCAAATAACTGCAATTCATAAATACTAATTTGCCAAATTTTGAAAAAGCTCATGTGATAGGATAAAATAATCCCCAACAAGACATGGGGACTATACCTTCACTGAAGAGATTTGTTAGACTACTCACACTATAAAGTAGATAAGATATGTATTCAAGATAGAGACACATTAAGTCATCTCTTCTTGAGGCCGGAAAGGACTTTCGGGGATTGTGCAACATCGCGTCCAAATTAGTATTTATGAATTGCAGTTATTTTAAAGAGATTAAATGAAGACACCTTCACATAAATGTAGACACATATTATACGTGTGCGCGCATATATTTTTTTAGTTCTAATATTACATGTAATTATTTAAAACAATTATGTCTTTCATCTTGTTTTAAATCATATAATGATTCGAGTACATTTTAAAATCAGACCACCCAATTTCTGAATTATATGACATTTTACAAAACTACTTTACCGCTATCAAGAGCATATAGGCTTAACTATATTTCGTGGTTCGTTCATGTTTGATAACTATTATATTTGGACTTGTCCGTGTATTTTCCGTTCAGTTTATCTTGGGGATTGTTTTAATATATATATATATATTTATATTATGACAATATATTGCTAACTTGTATTAAATAAATCAAGTCATACATTCGAACAGGTGAACGGCCGTTTGGTAAATGTCTTGTCCCTTGAATGGATTCCTGATGAACGTTTTTACTTCACGTAATCACGATATTAACACGAAATCTTACGTGAACATTATGAAGTCAAAATAAAGAACTTTAAAATATTGTTTTTGATTAAATGGAGGTGACTTTGTTTCACGTTTGTTTTAGCCGAGCAACATAATGTCCAGATATAAAAGTTTGTGTGTTCCCCTAATTAAAAATCGACTGCACCCACAAACCAATAATTGTATGAAACGTTTTCTAAGATTTGTATAATAAACCCTTTACAACATTAGACCCCAGGTATAAATATATTGTCGAAATACGTGTTTGCATCGAGTTTGATGTAATCGAAAAATTATTTGTATGCTGGAATAATATATAACATGTACCCGAAGAAGCGTTCAATTGTATGTAATGGAGTCACACACAATTAGACTTGTCAAATTATAATCTACATGCGATTCTTGACGATGCACACCGATTTTGTTTTATTTTATTGAAATTCACGCAAACCTGATATATGGGTCACTAACGGAGAGTGTTTCTAAGGATATATCTTAAGGTGGCTTCACAGAAAGTTTCTTTACCTCCAATAGTGCATCACTTACTGTGTTATCAATAAGTCATGCAACCACATTCAAGCACTGACCAAGAACCAAGGACCAGGTGCTGAAACGTGTGAAGCTTAATGTGATAATTTGATATATATATATATGAATCATTTTGCATAATGGGTTTCACCGTTTAGAAAACAGTCTGCAATATATTCATATTTCAAAGACATTTTTACACCAAATATATGTTTGGCATTGACACCCTTAAAGGACTTGACGAATTACATTGCACTGACTGTCATCCTACTCCGATCTTGGGAATCCACATTGTTATAACGACGTTACATATATTTCAGCTGTTATTAGTCAGCTATGACGCCATAAACATGTTAGTTTCGAAGGCAACTCAATAAGTTAGTTCTACGAACGATACATCTACGAGTAATGTGCTGAACAAGTATTTACCGTAATTAAGCATATTTGTCTGCAGCCCTAAGCGGATACAAAGTTCCGTATGGAAATATTCTAACTTTAAAGGTTTTTTTTGCACAAAACGATATACAATTACGCGAATATCCGAAGATTTTCATTTTCATGAAATCCCTTACGTCAAGAGGCCAACGGATAATTCTACGAACTAGATTCTTTTACCTCAGTAGACTTATCTTCAACCCACATTTGAGCTACCTCTTTTGCAGTAAAACCTGATACATCTGCAACTTTTAGATCTAGCAAGATTATTTCGAGACGTCTTGATAGAAGAGCTACAGACGCTGTTACGCAATTAATCAGGAGGTTTAGTACATATGTGCACTAAGTATACTTAAGAGCTTGCCTGCATGTACAAATCTGATTTGTTTAATAACAAAGGGGAACTATGTGGGTTTCAACATGGGGCATAAACTGCTATCGATACATATGCATGTTACATAATTGTTTATGATCCCAGTGTAGTTACCCAATTATACGTAAGCATAACAAACCTCCATGTATTAGATCTTTGCTTTACGAACGAACCCTGGATGTTTTTAAAATTACTATGGATGATTGCTATAAGAACAATTGTACGTTCTCTTATGGTTGTAGTGGTATTTAAATAATTTATAAAAACACGTATATATTTTGTTGTATGTGACCAAAATATGGTATATGTAATCAGACTCATTCCTGAGTAATATTGTTTTTACAAGCGCAAATGAAGCTAATGTTAACAGTCGCATGCTGCTTTTAACCATATTAGGTAACTTAAGAATTAATTCAGGTAATTCACTTTGTGTTTATATATCAAATCAACGTTTTAAGTTTATGTTTCTTTTGTATCCATGGCTTAACAATAAACCAAACCGTTGTTCAATTTCGCATGATCGAACGCGCGGGATTATATTTCTTACAATGTGTATTCAATTCGGAAAGTGAACTGAAATTAATTGTAATCCCCGTAAGAATACTATCGTTAATTTACTGAATTGTATTATAATGCATCATATTAGAAATAAGACCCCTGCTTAGTTACTGCATTGTATTCGTACGTCTCATATTAGCAATAAGACATCATTAAACAAAAATTGACGCTGGTCGACTACTTACGCGACAGTTTGAATCAGAACAAAATAACGATGTAGAGCAATCCCATATTTGCACTTTCCACTTTACGCAATTAGCTGCTACTCCATACAGAGTTAAAACTGCTTTACAAGAAGACAAAGCCACATATGTCTGGCTACATTAAGTTAGACATGTATATCCGGCCGGCGGATTTAATCACAGCGGGCACTTACTGTTAATAAGCGAATTGTATGTATCGGTAAGATACAACCGGTGTACTTTGCAATCTTTTGCATCTTTTAACAATCGTTTGAAAAACCTAAGAATATACAAATACCATGTATAAACATAGAATAGGTTTACATTTTATATACTAGCAAAACGATTGCATTTGAACAATTCTTTTTTTTTCCGTATAGCAACAACCCCGAGCCGTTTTATTTCACTTAATATTCAGGCATAAAATGATAGTGTTGTTTCTTTGTGACAATAATTATGGAAATTGCATCAATGAATAAAAACTCTTTATTTACATTTGATCATACTTGTACACAACATAACATCGTGTTTCATTATACAATATTTAAAATATATGTTATAAAACAATCATAATTAATAATAAAATAATATTTCTCTTAAGATGATTAACATCGACTAACTTCGATACAAAAATAAAAACTCAAATTTATTCATTTCTGGGTATATCTTGTCGTTAGGTTAGGTTAGCTGCACAACGTGTTAAAAACCTAAAACATGAGGGAAGCAAATCCAAATGATCACTTTGTATTATAAATATTAAATTCGTTCAATGATTAATTTAAACTATAATGCATGCTATTTGTAAATTAGTGTATGAACATACACCTACGGTATAAACATTGAGCTTTAAAAGTCTCTCCGTATTCCTTTTCCAGAGATGCTTATTGACGACCTTCTGTTCGTTCTATATGATGCTTAGTTCTTAAATCGTGTAGAGAAGTTGAAATTTGGTTGATATCTTCATTTCAATAATTATGTCTTGCCTAAGACAGTTGTTAGGTTGGTGCAGTGTTGAAGTTTAAACGATTGAGTGATTGAACTGCTATTAAAACGAATTAAAATTGCCATCTGTTTGTGTATTTTTAATTTCACTAATAAAGCCATGAGTTATGAGTATATATTAAATATTGACACCCTTTTGTCGATTTTCTTTCTTGTCTAAGCTGGTTTGAATCGCCTTTCAACCGGTGTATGCTCCTAATGTGTCTTTACATTGACCATTACAAGAAGGGGGTTTCCTTAATTAATGCGTGTGTTGTGCATTTCGATTGCCTGCCTGCCTGCCTGCCTGTCTGTCTGTCTGTCTGTCTGTCTGTCTGTCTGTCTGTCTGTCTGTCTGTCTGTCTGTCTGTCTGTCTGTCTGTCTGTACGTCTGTCTGTACGTCTGTACGTCTGTACGTCTGTACGTCTGTACGTCTGTATGTTTGTATGTCTGTATGTCTGTATGTCTGTATGTCTGTCAGTCTGTCCTAATGTGTCTTTGCATTGACCGTTTTGAGGCATTGATTCCTTAATAATTTCCTGTGATATATTTGTGTCTTTGTGCATTTTGATTCTGTCCATTGTGTACCCTTCTTGTTAGGCTAAGTGTACGGTTTGCTGCGCCATCGAAGTGGTCGAAACAATATTCTTTGAGTTTACAATATTAAGCAGCGGATTAAGTTTTTGTTACGATTCATGTCGTGTTTAGTTTATGGTCCTGACAAGATAAGATAATGAGTCTTCAAAGAGAGTTTCAGTATATAAAATTTATCTTCGTCTAATAATTTGAAAGCAAAATATTGACAATAGGTCTTGACTATTAAGCTCATATTTATCTGGATTTCCTATGGTCACAACTGCCTTTTGATTCAGTAATCAAATAATATGTGTTTCTTCCTAAACTGATAAGCACAGTATCTACTATATTCACATCTAGAAGGAAATCACGAACAATTTTCATGTGAAAAGATAGTTCTTTCTACTTGTATCAAAAAGCGAAACACGTATTGTTGGTGTAGGGCTATAAAATCTAGTATCGTAAGGTTCGGTTAACACATGTGTTTGGCTCAAACACGCATGAGGGCTCCCATTGTGCAATATCTACAGAAATAAGGTGTTATCAAGACTTGTTTAAAACATCAAGTTACTGCAGGGAGTTAATTTTTCAGGAAAAACAACCGCCATACTATTGTTAAAACAAAGAAAGCAAATAAACATTGTGATATTCCATCCGTAGATTTGGACTCTACAATATTCAATCAGTTCTTGTGTGAAGCATCCTGGTAAGACCGAGAGAGAACGATCCCGGAATAGTTGTATGATATGCATTGTAATCTAAAACATCTTTGTTCAGGAAACGTACCTAAATTGTATGTATGTGTTATTGACTATAATCCCATATGTATTACATCTGTATGAAACGAAGATAATTTTATTTAAATTCAAGCTGCAACTGCCTGACATATCATAATTTATGATAATGCCCTATGCTAATTGCAAGGTATTATTTATAGCTAAGATATCACAATGCAAACACGTTAATTCATAACAAACAAAATGATATAATATGGGAAATCAGCCTTAAAACTCCCAGTACATATCATTGCTGCACATTGTGCAATACGAATGAACGGGTTTTTGCGAAAGGCCATACGATTTGCTTCGTATACATCCCCTATAAAGTTGTGTGTGCCACGTTGTGCAGTGCATTCATATGTGCTCAGCCCACCTATAATCGTAATAAACCTGTTCAGCTGGAGATAATTTCCTGACAACACTTCCATATTGCAGGATGGCTCTGCAGCATCTCTCAAGACTCATACAGCATTTTATCGTAGGCTCTAAAATTTTAAATCCCATAGAACAATAGACGTATAGCTGGCCAACATTGCACTGATACAAATGGTCTATATTAACATGAAGAAGTGAAACTTACTTACTCACTTGAATTTTTATTTTATATGCGCTCGATTAGTTCGCCTTCGACTTTATTCAATACAATCTGTCTTTATCATTAAATGAAATACACCAATAATAAAGGCTCATGAGTCAATGTATAAGAGTGTTGCCATATTTTGTGTAAAAAGTATAAACGTGTATACTGGCCAGTTTTAACAAGCGATGTTAAACACATGAACACTATGCGATAGTTTAAAGTGATATGAAATACACGTTAACACTATATGATAGTTTCAAGTTATGTTAAATACATTCCCACTATAGCTTCACATAATTTTTAGAAGATTCATAATACATGTACATGATATTGGTACGCGATGTAAACAAAACGTCCTTCCCTTGCATGGGTCGGGCCAGTACATGGTGTCTTCCGAGAAGATCTGGAGAACGATTTCCAACCCGGATATCGAACCTGGGATATCCTGAATACCATATCAACTACATCAGCGTGAAATTATGTTGTGAAGAGGAACATTCAAACCTAGTGTATTTTGTTCACAATTTAAGTGACAGGAACAAAAATCATATGACCATGGTCCATATTTGCCAAACAAATCAAACAAGTCTAATAATAAAGAATATTCTTCACATTGGAATATTCCAGAATTGTTTCAATTTTAGATCAAACTTGATGTTCACCTCATCTTGCTTGTTGAGGATTGTGTTTATGACCTAATCACCGATGGTTGTCTGTATATGTGCAAAAGCGGGACGTATTTGTCTTGGTTCTAAATGTATTTTTTTATTATTATGTCTAAAAATGGTTTGGTAAATACGGGTCCAGGTAACCACCATCGTCATACAGTAGTTGCCGATGTCTTTTTTAAACCTTTAACACGTTGTTGTAGCTGAAAAAAAGTTAAAACACGCTAACTATTTTTCGTATTTCAATTGGTCTCTAATATGTTTTCCCTTTATGCATAATCGGAACGGGAAAGGGTAATTGATGCTGTTTGTTAACATGAACCTGTGCTTCTATACTTACAGATAAACAGAGAAGGATTGGCAGGGTTGTAATTACATGGTAATGAAAGTACACACCATGTAGACAGCGTATTACTATTACTTTCTTTGTAACACCAGTATGCATTTTACACTAAGATTGTTTTTTAAACGTTTTGATTCAAATTAAAGACTATGATGTAAATACATGGTTCAGTTGCAAGAATCAAATAGACCAATAGTGCGTCTGTAATAAGCTTAACCATTCATACAATAACACAAAAGGTATATTAAAGAATAAGTTCGAAAAGTACACTTCATTTTTAACACGTACTGAACAACAATATGACTGATGAAAGCTAACTTCGAGACAACACGTATGTTTTGCATACGTACGCATATTGTCATATATACTTAAAAAAAACAACTGAAGAATAGCATTGTTATACAAATCAAAGGTTCAGATCTTCAGTGATGTCTGATACAATAATTCAGAAATATAATGACAATGGAGATTAGAGATAGGCTTCATGTAAACTCTCAAAGACATGTTTAGTCAGTGCGTATAAAGGTAAAGGTCTTTTTTATTAAAGTTATTGAAATGGCCAGCTAATTTGACTTATGAGACACTGTTTGCGTGTATACCATGTACCTCCCAACTCCAATCACTATATCAGGCGCCAGGTGGATAGAAGTCGATAACCATTCATTTTTAACTAGCTCGCGGCTCACGAACCGGCCATATAAGAACAATTCCCATGACAAACATCCATCCTTCGACAAACGCTCCCCATGGGGCTCGAACCTTCGACCTCCTGATCCCGAGGCGGACGCCTAATATACTAGGCCACGGCTACCGGCGTATATGTTTTTGTGCTGTCACCACACGATATTGCTGATAAATATTCTCTTCACAGACTTCTCCGGGCAAGGACACAACAACATGTTTTTATATTGGCCTTCAAAACAGTATATGTATAAGCTATACGCAGACACTGAGACAATGAGAAAAACCCAAGCTCTAAACTCGGCAAAAGAACATTAAATGTTTATGATGAGTACTACATCTCGCAAAGCAACTGTTGTCAGTTTGACCAGAAAAGAGACTGAGTGGGCTTTATGACGGAAGCAGTCGGAAATAGGCAATTTATCACGGATCTAATCTGACACTATTCAACATGAGTTGCGGAATGGAGTTTAAGTACTTGGCACAAATTGACCTTCAAATAGTTTCATGAAATTGTTCTATCGATCTTAGAAAACGAACTATGCAACACCGTTGGAACATAATGAAAAACAAAGAAACACGAGTCTTACATGGCATACATTTTAAATATAGATGCTACCATCTTCGGGAAGTATAATTGAAGTGTACAGCAACGTTTGATGAAGGCCTTCGCCAAACGAAAAGGTAGTTCAAAAGTCAAAAGGTCGCTTAGGGAGCGGAAATAATCAATAAACCAGCTTGTAAAAACCACAATATTATGCCCGGCCTCAAGCAGATATGTCGATTTATTTTCGACACTAGTTCAATCCCCTCTTTTTTGCGAGAATCGTTTATCTGTCCGATAATTTAGGTCGGCAAATCGAGCAATATGAATTTAAGACGATTTGATATCATGCTTGTGTATCAGAGAGGTATCTACGTTATTTCGTAACAGAACTACGCACTATATTGAGACTATCGGTAGATTATCAGACGCGCAGAAGGGTAAAGAACGGACTACGTTTGTACATTGCATAACATCATCAGAAAAACAGAGCATGTACTATATTGCAGTTATATACGTAAAGCGTTCATTGACTGTAAAGACAAAAACAACATGCTTTGAGTAAAGTTCATTACTAATGAAATAGTTAAGTTATTTAACTAATTGATAAAGTACATTCATTTGCGCTATTTCAGTCGTCGGTATCAACAAAAACGTAATCTAGTGGCGTATCTGTTAAACTTGACTTGTCTAACAGGGCTGCAATTGATGTACAACACTTTTTGTTACGAACGACATTGCACAGCACGCCAATGACCCTAACCGTAAGCAGAAGTTATGCGTGCAAGATATAGTAATTAACCATCCTATGCGTGCACGATATAGTAATTGAGCATCCTATGCGTGCACGATATAGTAATTGACCATCCTATGCGTGCACGATATAGTAATTATTCAAATAACAAAACAGGTCTACAACTAGTTTGACTAAGTTTGTTAATGGATATAAACGACGGCGAGTGATTATTAGTGCTAGACAAGACAGTCAAGACTGGTGGACTTTTGGGTACAGGAAACAATATTACGTATATAGATATGAAGATAATGAGGCGACACTTAACTCAGAGGCATTCCATAAAGTAGCCGTGCGAGTATGTTGTGCATGTAGCGAAAATCCTGTTTATAAAATGTGGATTCAAATCGTTCGCCAAAATGTTTGAATACTGTGTCAGCCCAACTTTAGACTACTGCGCGTCAATATAAGGCTTAGAAAAGTATCCGTATATTTATAGTATTTAGAAATGGCAACTGGTACGTCCAAATAGATCACAAGTTTACAAAAAAAACCGGCATGGTTGGAGACTCAAGCCAGACTCCTAGTTTGCATAAAAGTTGGAAATCGATGATTCGTGTGGGGAACAGCCGCACAGCATTTCGCGATAATATACTAACAAGAACGGTGCTCAATGTGGAATAATAGTTCCGAAGAATGTCAACAAATGTTTAAATGAACTGAAGTAATGAATAATCTAGATGCAACTGATTTTATTGATCAAAATTATATGCCCGCCTTTCAGCTTTTAACGAGAATCTTCACAATTTATAATAGGGTAAATGGGTGATGTGCCTATTTTTTCTGACATGCGAACTTACAGGTTATTGAGTGTGTATGAATAATAAACCTCCATAAATATGATGAAGAGAGAAATTTGTATGAACACAATCTAGTAGTTTGTATTAAAAATGTGCACACATGCCTGTATACTCTATTACTCAGCCTATGGGATACATGTTCAGTTGTAAGCAATACAAAACATCACATATGTCTTTTGAATGTCTGTTAACTTGCACGTGAAGGTAGACGGGAGATGAACTACATGCGTACTCCACAAGACATGTTTCATAAGTGCATATATAAATGCATATATTTTGTAATGTTGACTCCACAAAACATTGCTGATAGATTTTGCCATTGCCACTTATTGGCGGTAACAACAGAACACTCTGCGGCATTCGAAACAGTATATATTAAAGCTATTCATGATTACCCCTGTCCGCCTCTACTGTTAATGTACGCTAGAACAGTATGGTGAGTAATGCATCTCACGAAGCGATTGGTCACATTATGACAAGAAAATAGACTACACATTAAGACAGACGAAGTCGGAAATAATCAAAATCCCCGAAAGTCCTTTCCTGCCTCAAGAAGAGATGACTTAATGTGTCGCTATTTTGAATACATAATTTATCCACCTTATAGTGTAAGTAGTCTAACAAATCTATTCCGGGAATATATAATCCCCATGTCTTGTTGGGGATTATCTTATCATGCCACGTGTAATTTTATAAAATTTGGCAAATGAATATTGATGAAATGCAGTTACTTAAGAGATGAAATGAAGACATCTTCACGTAAATATAGTCACATATTACAATTGTGCACGCATACATTTATGTAGTTCTATAATAACATGTAATTATTTAAAACAATTATGTATTTCATCGTTTTTAAATCATATAATTATTCAAGTTTATCTCAAAAGCAGACAACCCAATTTCTGAATTCTATGACATTTTAAAATTTACTCTATCGCTTAACTTAAGAGCATATAGGCTTACCGATATTTCGTGTATTGTTCATGTTTTATAACTATTATATTTGGACTTGTCCGTGTATTTTCCTTAAATTTAATCGTGGGGATTGTTTACTATATATATATTTATATTATGACAATACATTTATAGCTCTTAATAAATAAATCAAGTCGTGCATTCGAACAGGTGAACTAACGTTTGATAAATATCTAATTCCTTGAATGGATTCCTGATGTACGTTTTGTTATTCAAGCAAACCCGATATTAACAAGATATTAACAAGAAAACCTACGTGGACATAAAGACGTCAAAATAAAGGACTTTACAATAATGGTTTGTTTAGATGGCGGTGACTATGTTTCACGTTTGTTTACGCCGAGCAACATAATGTCCAGATACTAAAGTTTGTGTGTTCCCCTAATTAAAAATCTTTTACAGCCAGCAATAATTGTATGACACGTTTTCTAAGATTTGTGTAATATACTGTTTACAAGATTAGACCCCAGGTATTAATATATGGTCGAAATACGTGGTTCAACTTGCATCGAGTTGGAATTAATCGAAACATTATTTCTATGCTGCAATAATATATTACATGCATCCGAAGAGGCGTCCTATGATATGCAACGGAGTCACACACATTTAGACCTGTCCAATTATAATCTACATGTGATTCTTGACGGTGTTCATCGATTTATTTTGTTTTATTGAAAATCATGCAAACCTGATATATGGGTCACTATCGGAGAGTTTTTCTAAGGATTTATCTAAAGGTTGCTTCACAGAATGTTTCTTGAATTCAAAAGTTCATCACTTACTGTGTTATCAGTAGGTCGTGCAACCAAATTCAAGCACTGACCAAGAACCAAGGACCATTTGCTGAAACGTGTGCAGCTTAATGTGAAAATTTGATAAATATAAATCATTTTGCATAATGGGTTTCACCGTTAAGAAAACAATCTGCAATATATTCATATTTCAAAGACATGTTTACACCAAATATATGTTTGGCATTGAAACTCGTTAAGGACTTGACGAATTACTTTTCACTGACTGTAATCCTACTCCGATCTTAGGAAACTACATTGTAATAACAACGTTACCTATATTTCAGCTGTCATTAGTCAGCTATGACGCCCTCAACATGTTAGTTTCGAAGGCAACCCAATAAGTCAGTTCTACGAACGACACATTTACGAATAATGTGCTTAACAAGTATTCACCGTAATTAAGCATATGTGTCTGCAACCCTAGGCGGATACAAAGTTCCATATGGAAATTGTCTAACTTTAAAGATTTCTTTTGAACATAACGATATACAATCCTGCGAATATCAAGTGGCCAACGGATAATTTTAAGAACTAGTATCTTTGACCTAAGTAGACTTATCGTTAATCCACATTTGAGATACCTCTTTTGCAATGAAAAAAAACACCTGATGCATCTGCAACTTTTAGATCTGACAGAAGCGCCCACGGATAGAACTTCTGAACTGGTCTGGTTTAAGAAGTTGATAGATTATTACGAGACGACTTGATTGAAGAGCTACAGACGCTGTGAAGCAATTAACAAGGAGGTCAGAACATATGTGCACCCTCGTCTGTCGATGTGTCATGAGATGTGGGTGCAGTTTGGTGAGATAGTTTTCTATAATTGGTGACTACACTGCTTTTAAATAGAGTTGTTCTTCTCTTGAAAGTGTGTTTCTTCTATTAAATATACCGTTTAATCTATGTATATGTTTAGTTTTATGTTGTATAACTCGTACATTTCTCAGAACAATTACAGATGCTTAAACATGTAAAATTTCAAAACTCCACAAAGAACAAACACTCTTGTTGTTTAATAACTGTTCTTACGCATGTAATTACATTCTTGATAATTTGAAAGACTGTGAGTTCAGCACAACTAATTAGCTAATTCAAGCTAAAAAAATGTGTATTTAATTAAATGTGTTTGCACACCCTATGTTATATAGTAAACAATACAGTATATATTTTCGTGCTGGGTCTTTACAGTTTCAACTTTGTTTAAACTTGTATGCACACTTATGTTATAAAAATATTTAATTATAATACAATAGGGTTGTTATTATCCCCACGCGTTTAAAAGCGTGGGGATATTGCGGTTATATCCGCCGTCTGTCCGTCCGTCCTGGCCACTATCTTCTCCTACACTATTATCACTAGAACCTTGAAACTTACACACGTGGCAGCTGTGAGCATAAGTGCGACGGTGCACTATTTGAAATTTTGATCGGACTCCTGGGTAAAAAGTAATGGGGGCGGGGCAGTTTTCCTGAGTGAAAATCTCTGACCCGGCCCCATCCAAACACCATATCTTTTGACCAAAGGGTCAAATCAAAATTTAAAATAGTGCACCGTCGCACATATGATCATATCTACTATGTGTATAAGTTTCACGGTTCTAGAGCTTATAATGTAGGAGGAGATAGTGGCCAATGGCGGGTGGGATGAGGCCGGATCAGAGATTTTAACTCATGTTTTTAAATTATTTTACAGTAACTTTTTCATTTATACACCGATTCACTTTAAATTAATACTGAACATTTTGTATGACAATACGGCCAATCTCATCCGATGCAGAGTTTCCTTTAATTGGTTAATATGTAGTTAACTTTTGACGCGTAAATGATTCATTTAATAACTTCGTTAAAAGTTCAACGGAAGCAGATATTATATGATATTGAATTCAATCGACAACATGAAATTCCAAAATTGTTTTCTGGCAAAACAATGAATATGTGTTTCCCTGGCAAACCGGCTAGTCGTCTACACGGCAACAACAATATATAAATAATGAAACTCAGGAAACATTACAAACCCTGGTGCACCCCGCCCACATAGAGCACGCCAACCCAAAATTTTGTTTAAACATAACTTCTTCATTTCCTAACCAATTGACTTCAAATAGTACTGAACATATCTTATGACAACACATTCTATCTCGACTCTCCATGTCTACATTACCCACCCCAGGGCCCCGCCTACATAGGCACCTCCCACCCGAAATTGCCTTTTACTATAATTTCTTCCTTTCTACACCGATTCACTTCTAATTGATACTGAACTTCTCTGATGACAAAACGTGCGTCGGCATCTGCCGCGCCATTTCTAGAAGTTAAAGTTGTTTCAGTGCTCTTTTGTGGTGTTCTATAATTTAATTACTTGGTCACATTGTTAACGAGGTGGAAGGTCCATTTTTGCGAAAACAAAATGCTGGTATCGTATATGCGTTTTTCACTGCATGCGTAAATATGATGATATATGATCGTCCAGTAACAGTTCGTTTTCCCGTAAGTGCACGCTACTTCGATAAGTAACTGTTAAACAATTCAAATTTTAACTTGGAACGATATGCGTGTAATCGAATAGAACAGCTTTTGGTTTTATTGTTGTGTAATGAATTAAATGATGTTTTTAAGAATCAAAATCATTTTGCTGGAGTTCAAAGTTCTTGTTTGTTTCACAAAATAAATTATAACAACCCGTTAATGAAGATGTATGACCAAGTAAATATACATTTACAAATCAACTGAAGATGCATAGTTATATTAAATTCGTTTATTTGCATAATCATATAATTCTACTTGAAAACGATACGCTCACAATCGCAGCTCGAAGACTCACAGTTTTCCTAATTTCATATTTATTCAACAAAGGGTTTCTATTATTTTGAATATACACCCTTTTTTCGCTGTTTCATATTTCCTGGATTGTTATTTAGATTTGTTTTACAATTCAATGAATCATCATTCAAGTACCGATTTCACTCATTTAACGACACAGTCTACAAATAATAATCGATAATATGAATGATTTAGGATAACATTACAATTGATCTTGCTCTGAAGAAATATAAGAGTCTTGAAACTCTGTATTATGCATGTTAACGTATTGCTCTAGTGACAGGTTGACACATTTATCTTATTGAGAAAAAATACAAACCGATGAATGAAATGCATAGAATGTTTATCTTTCCACAATAAGGGTCCTTTAAAGTTCCCATTCGGTACGCAGGGTTTCTATTCTTGAATGTTAAACCATGTTCCGCTCGTTACAAAAACAAGTTAAATAATGTTAAGATTGGAAAAGATTTATGGCAAACAAAACTGTCTTTATGTGTGGTATGAAATAGTCCATGTTTGTCGACTGTAAACAATATACATAAGTTCACAATTGTTAAATGAGTTATTTTTAGAATGGCCAGATATTCCCTTAGTGGTCATGGTCATTGTTTCGAATTGTTTGATACGTAAGTTACATGGTTCGTCCGTGAAAATAGTCCGGTTTGAATAGGAAACAATGCAGCCTTGAACGGACGGTTAAGGTTCAAATTATCTTGTTCATGTATCTTGTAAACTTTGTTAGCTGATTAGGTATTATACATGGTTATCTCAACTTTATATTTAAATGGTATGGCCAGTAAGCAAACAGCAACGGATACAGCTGACGTGAAACGACATAACTTTTCCATTTGTAGTTGTCAAGTGTTTGTTTTTCATTGTTGAAAATGGATGAATGTACACATAGGGAAAAGCAAACAATGTCATTAAATATAATTACGTTTGATGTTCGCGAACAATAAAACAAAATATTATAGATTAATGTTTAAATGTTGGCACTCGAACCGATGACATTTATTTATGACAAGCATTGTACCACTACACCATTTGCCTTCTAATAGTTTGCAGTAATCTTATTTTGAATTGTTGAAAACTATGCTTACATTTTATAATTTGCATGATGTTCTGTGTATCCGATTCGTGCAGTACTTCATTACACAATTACCAATGCTTGTTGAGGATGTATACACAGCATTTTACTACAGTGAAATAGTTGAGACAACTTTGACAGTTGAGACTTTAACATATTGTAGTAGCTTGTTACTTGTTTATTATGTGTTGTGTTCAAACATTATGCCATAAGAAGCTTAAATATATAACAAAACATAATAACAATCGCCTACTTTTTACCTTGAAGGTGGTCTATACGTGCAAGGAATTGCAAAGCTTCATTGATGAATGAGCCATATTACAACTAAGTAGAAAATAACATCAAAACAATAACTTGCATAGTTTAAAATTGATATTTTGCGCCGCTATTTTCCGTAATAAGAATTACCGAACTATTTTGTAAGAAGTACGTTTGAGTGATTTCAACTGAGTCGCTCATTTAGAAAGTGGTGACAAGAAAACAACATTCAGTGCGTGCAAAAGTTACTTACGTGAAGAGCAATAAATGAGTTAATCAGCAATCAAAGTTTGTCTACCCAACATATATGCGGTAAACTCGAGCTAGAGGTAGCGTATATATCAAGACAACTCATTAATCAGCGGAGAGGGATTGAATGGCCAGGTGTAAACACTCATACATCAGCAGCTGTACGAACATACATGTGCAAGGTGACTAATATCAACGATTATTACACATTCAAATTTCATCCCCTGACATTTGTTTATTCAACGAAGCTTCATTAAGAACGTTGAAAGTCAGTATCCATGATTTCATTATTCATCATTATGCCTCGTAATAGATACGCATACAATTTCTGTTTTATAGACATTTTTATATTTAATTAAAAAATAAACTTACAGTTAATAAAACAAATTATGCACTTATTAAGTAAAGGCTGTTTCATTTTTCAGAAATTAACTTAATATTTCAATTGGTATCAATGCTCCCGAGTTACGAAACATTTTCTCCAAAAAGGTAGCATGTTACGTCATGTTAAACAGGGGCCGTGTCGAAGATGCACATTTTTACTAAGTTCATATTTATTGTTCAGCGTATTCGCATTATTTTGAATATGAACCCATATATCAGTGGTTCACATTTCTGATATATTTGTCAAGATGCGTTCCACTGTTCGACGAAAAGCATCAATTTGACTCATAAAATGACATAAACTGCAAATAAGTACCGTCCGTATCTATCATTAAAGAGGAAATACTAATAAATCTTGCTGTGAAGATCAGAAGAAAATTAAGAGTGATACCGCTTAATCATCTTGATAGCTAACTTTATATAAGTATGCATTGATAGGGTGTCTGCCCTTTCTTGCAATTTGGTGACTTAAAAAACGAAATCAATGTCGGATTTAATATGGAATTTGAAAAGTGTCTATATTCATAATAATACAACAGGTCATTATTTTTATGTATAGCTAGTGGGTATGTAATATGTCAACATTTAATTATTGTCAGTACTTAAAATGAACTGTACTATTAAATAATCCGTTTTCTAGCGTCCCATTGGTTTCAAAGTCAAATTATACATTCATTTAAACAACGGACCATAAGTCATCGAATGAAACTCGTAATAAATTAATATTAAATACACATTTTAACAGATATTTAGTCGTCAAGTTCTAATTACTATTCAGCTTATTTGCATTCTTACCTTAATTCGTCTTAATAATAATTTCAATTTCTAAATGTAAACATGATTTATAGTTTAACAGGACATAACTTGTTTGTTAACTCAATTATGACTGTGTATTTGCATAAAACTTTTTCAATACAACCGTTAACAAGTATCTTTCATAAAAACCTTAATACAGCCTATCATCGAGTCATATACATACTGTGTTAGTGGTTGTTTGCTGTTATCTGTAAATATTCATTTTTAACATAAAAGTAATGGCTATTAAAAGATAAAAGGGTGCGCGCGTTTTTTATTTCGTATACATATTTTTGTCTGCGTGTTTAAAACGAAGCTTCATTAACAACGACGGAAGTCATTATCTTTTATTTCAGTATTTAGGATTATGTCTATTGAAGTTATGCCTCGTAAACGATACGTTTATATTTTTAATTAGTTACAAAAGCAACGAACAGTTAATACAATGACTAATGCGCTGAAAGTTAAGACACAAAGATAATTCAATGACTTTATATCAATGTTTAATATCAAATAAATGAGTGAATAGATGTGCGAGTCCCAACTTGAACATTCGTTCAAATAATGTTAATCATACCTTACTTTTATTTGTTTCACAAACGTAAGTGGATTTAATTTTTAACAGACGAATGCGGTTAACGACTTTAAACCATATTAGGTCACTATATAACCAATTCAAGTACCATACTTTATGCTTACATATAACATGAAAATGAACGTTTTAATTGTCTATGTGTCTTTATGAGCATATACTTTAATCGTTGTTCCACTTTGCATGATAAAAAACTTAAAGGGACTGTAAACCACAAATGACGAAACAAGAAAAGTTCTAAATACCGTTTATTTTTACATTTTTTAGTTTATATTGAATACAATATCACGACTGGTATATTACATTACTTGAAAAAAAGTTGTAAAATTTTCATATTTTCAGTATATTCGGTAATAGATTTTACTGGGTATGTCTACCAGGTAACTACCACTTAATTATAAATAACGCAAGTAGATTGATCATCATCGTCACGTGGTAAGCCCAGGAATGCAAATTGTGCATGCGTAGTGAATTGTTTATATTTTAAATATAAACTGATCAATCTACTTGCGTTATTTATAGTGTGTATATTGTTATGTCACCTATTTTCGCGATGTACTTTCTATTTCATATCGCGAAATTAGATTACCGAATATACTAAAAATATGAACTTTTTTCAAGTAATGTAATATACCAGTCGTGATGTTTTAATCAATATAAACTAATAATTGTAAACAAAAATACGGTATTTTAGTCTTTTTTCTTTTTGCGTCATTCGTGGTTTACAGTCCCTTTAACACGCTGGATTATATTACTCGCAGTGTCTTTCCAAGTCTGAACGTAAATATGATTATATGTTATTCACGTTTATAAGCAGGCTATATACATATGCATTTATTCTTATTGGTAGAGCTGTATAATATTACAATTTCATGCAGCTTTTGTATAAACATATATAACAAGGACAGATAACTTAATTAATGATTTTTTAACCGAATTCATTTAACCATTATTTATGCTTATTTTTATTGTAAATTCGATCAGTTGAATACATGTTAACAATACAACTTCATGTCCGATGGGATTTAAATAAATAAATTCCGCCATTCATTAAAAAAAAACTGAAAAACCTGCAATTCTCATAAGAATATTGCTGCTAAGTTACTGCATTTTATAATTACGTCTAATATTAGCAATACAAAGGCTTCGTTAACAAAACTTTACCAATCTCGCCTACTCATCTGATAGTTTAAATAACAAGAACGTAGAGCTCTCCTTTTTTGTCTCGTCCACTTTACGCAAATAGATGCTATTCCATACACAGATGTAACTTCTTTACAAGGCGACAAAGACAAACATGTAGTGCTACATAAAGTTGGACATATATATGGACAGGTGATTCGAACCAATTTAGCCAAGACAGAAAATTGACACATGGTGTCAACAGCCTCATATATATATATATATATATATATATATATATATATATATATATATATATATATATATATATATATATATATATATATATATATATATATATATATATATATATATATATATATATATATATATATATATATATATATATATATATATATATATATATATATATATATATATATATATATATATAT
>VMBQ01000745.1:98795-130640 GCA_007657795.1 Dreissena rostriformis | reverse complement strand
AAAAATATGATATTTTGTTATTTATCTCATCGACAAAAATCTACAGGTCGCACAAATGACCAGCCTGAAAACCTGATAAAAGTCTACTAACCTCTTACATCCATGTTATGCGGGTGTATGCTATTGACACAAGTGTATGTAAATAGTATGACATTTTATTATAATACACGCTCCGATGAACGACGTAATGTCTGCTAAGCATTTGCAAGTCATGGTGTACACATTAACTTCAGACTTTGTTAACGATAGAAAGTAAAGCAGGATATAATAGTACATATGGCGTTATGTATCTACTGCGGTGCATTATCTGATAATTCAACAAGGACATTTTCACATTCAAATGCAACGATTTTTTTTATAGACGTCTGCGATTAATTACAGTATCAGGATTGCTTTTTTTCACTCTAAAATACATTATTTCGATATGTTGTGTTTATTAATTTGAAATCAATGTGTTAATACTTGAAATCAATGGCTGAACGGATACACACAACTATTAATGATTATGATGCTGCTTTTATCTTATTTAATCACTTGTTAAGTGCGTTCACATATTTACAACTCTAGGTTTTTCGGGGGAAGGGGAGTCAAGGTCGTGTTTATCTTTACTGCATAAAAAGCCCTTTGCGTTTTGCACATTTATCGAGTCCTTTAGTTGGTTTGCGACAGTTCTTGGTGTATTCGGAGAACATCTGGAGAACGATTTCCAACCTGGAGATCGAACCGGAGACATCCGGATCACCATATCAACTACATCACCGTGACATCTTTTGTCAAGAGGAACATTCACACCTCGTACGATTCGTTCACAACGTAAGTGACAGGAACCCAAAGCATATGACCAGAGCCCATATTCGCCAAAAAATTCAAACAAGTCTAAGTATAAAGAATATTTTTCAAATTCGAATATTCCAGAATTGTTTCAATTGTGAATCAAACTTGATATTAACCTCATCTTCCTTGTTGAACATTTTGTTTCTGATCTTATAACAGGTGGTTGTGTGTATATACATGTATGGTTCTAAATTTTTTCTGTATTCTTAAGTCTAAGAATGGGTTGGTGATGTCCTTTTAAAAAGCTAGACCACGTTGTTGTAGTCGAAACATAATTGTTAAACAGGCTGATTTTTGTTTAGACAAATTGGTCTTTTATAATTATTCCCTTGATGTATTACCGGATCAGGAAAGTGTCATTGCTGCTTTTTTAACATGAATGTGTACTTTTAGACTTACATATACACATAAAATGATATAATCATTGGCAGCGTTGTAATAACACGGTTATGCAAGTACACACCATTTAGACAGCGTATAACTATTACTTTATTTGTGCCACTAGTATGCATTGTATCCACGGTCCCGAATATGAGATCGTTCTTAAGATCTCAAAATCACAGGAAACGGACTCGAGAGCGTTTCAAATAAGTAGTAAGTACTTTCAATGCAATCGAGCGAAAATAAATTTGTTTACAGTTTAAACTTTAAAGTAAACACTATGTATTTTTCAAGTATAATTGTGTTTTTTTCAAACGCTTTGATTCACATTAAATACTACGATGTGAATACATGGTTCATATCAAAGAATCGAATAAATCAATAGTACATCTAAAATTATATAAACTATTTATGAAATTACACAAACGGTATATTAAACAATATAAAATGAATAATAAATAATGCATTAAAGACGTACACTCCACTATAAACATGTACAGAACAACAATATAAACGATGAAAGACAACTTAAGGTTTTTTGACACACGTACCTTTTGCATACGTACGCATATTCCCATAAATACATACTCTAACTGAAACACAACATTGCTATAAAATGCAAATTTTCAGATCGTCAGTGATGTCTTTTTCAATTAATCATATGTATAATGGCGGTGGAGTTCGGGGATGGGCTTCACGTGAACTCCCAAATACATGTTACGTAAGTGCGTATATTTGTTAAGTGCTGTCACCACACACTATTGCTGATACATATTCTCTTTGAGGCTTTCTTCTGACAAAGTCACATTACCACTGTTTTGTTATTTGACACAGTATATGAATAGCTGTTCGTAAACAATGAGAAATCCCCACACCCTCAACCCGGAAAAAGTACAAACGTCTTTATGATGAGTAATATATCTCGCGAAGCCTTTTGGTTGCCTTTTGACAAACGATACTAGGCTTTACGACTGAAGCAGTCAGAAGTAGATAATTTATCAGGGATTTAATATTGCACTATACAAAATGAGTTGCATTCAGAGATATTGGCACTGATAGGCCTACAAGTCGATGCCTGAAATTGTGTTATCGATTTAAGTGGACGTATAACAACGCCCTTGGAACATAATGCGTCTTACATGGAAAGTTGATTTAGCGTAATGCTCCCGACTTCGCTCGGTATATATTTGAAGCCTACTGATAAGTTCGAAAATCACCTACGCCAAACGAACAAAAAGATCAGGACTGATATATCTTGCGAGTAACATATCTTAAGAGGATGAACCGCATCATCAGAACCATTAGCAACTTTTATATTGCATGGAAAGACTATAAGTGTAACTTCGGTTATTAAGATAGAAACACGTGTTTTATAAAAGCTCTTAATTTATGGAATAAATTGTAAATTTTACGAATTGATGACGAACATTAATGCAAGCAGTGTCAGCTGTACAAATCAACAATACTTACGCATAGTTCTGTGTCTGATTAATAATTATATTTCTCATTTTTGCATATAACAAGTCAATAATTTAATGGTAAATAAATTGAAATGTATTGTCTTTTGTTTCCTTAACATGTTTTATCATAATGCTATGGGTTTACGTTAAATTAAATGTTAATGTTAAGCATAACAATCTAGGTCAAGTGTTATATTTGAAGATCCTTAAAACCGGTTAACACCACAAAGCTTTGCATTCACCGTGCCAAGGCGGCGACATCAGTTTTAATAATTTATGTGTGTGTGTGTGTTGTATGTCTTTTCGAGTACATTTGTTTCGTTTCTCGCTGTTTGATAATTGGTCCAATGCAATAAATAAAGGGTCACATTGTTTTATTTGGTTTCTCTTCTGCTGGTGCAGCTGACGTTTCACTTTGCGTATTTCTGACTAACGGGCATGATTGGAAAATACTTGGTATAAAACCAGCATAATACGCTACATACATGGTAATACAGTTATGAACTGACAATGTATAAGGTTTTACATTGTAATATTTCACATAAAGAGTTCGGGTATGTTCTCGCTCAAAGTGTCACAGCTGATTGCGTTTAATGTTAATATAATCGTAAATAAGGACAATCGGCTTCAACTAGTTGCGACTTAGTTATGTCTTTTGTTCCCCTCTTGAATATATCAGAACTACATTTGGTTGACTCAAATCCTCTTGAACTGCTTGCCACATTTCCAACAATGATCTAAATGTTTAGAAAAGCGTAAGTTAAGGACTTTGTTCAAAGTGCTTGCTCAATTATGGCTTTTTTTTCTTAATAAACACATATGTCGTTAATGGCTGAAGACATCTCATAAAACAGTATTAACATCTGAATGACCTGTGCGTGCATATAATCGTAAATGAACTGAATTAGTTGCGGACAGGTTTGGTAGAATAATGGCCATTCGTTTTCCCACTATAGAAAGTATATGTATACGCATTGAATAGAATTAACAACTCCTTCATTGTCTACCTCATTGTGCTCAAACTTTTACAACATTAATGTGTAGATGGCCGTACAGAGACAAAATGTTGCTATCACTCCTTATTAGTTTCCCACTATAAAATATATTGTCAAAAGTATTGTATATATATACATATTGGATTCGTATGTTCTTCAACATGTGTATGTTAAGCAAAAGTGTCTACGATGTATTTAAACATGGTGTACATTTGGTTAAACATGATGTGTTTATTGTGTCGGCATCTTGATTCTAAAGTTTCCCCACCAATTGTTAATTGAAACGAATTAAAATGATTCGCCTTTTGTGAATGCAATTATTTTAGGTCATGTAAACACATTCTGGTTTATATTTATGTATTGTTATATACTAAATAGTTAAATACAAAGTCAAGGTATTTAAGAATGGGTCGAATTCATTCAAGAGATATCTATTAGCTCAAGTGATGTTCAATATAACTGCAATTTAGTACTACTGTTATATTCTTCGGATAATTTTTTCTTGACATAATAATGAAATAGCAAATACAACGTATGAGTCATTACAAAACACATGAGTGGGTTCACAGTTCTTTGATTGGTGTTTTATTATGAAGAATTTTGTGCATGTGTTAAGAAATTTGTACATAAACATTCTCTATTTTATCAGAAGTACAATTAACAAGCCTTAAAGATGCCCAGTCAGAGATTTATTAGAGATAATTTTCCCATGTATATTCATGAATGTCTGTATTTTATATACACTTCTTAAAGCTTACACGTTAAACCGTATTAGTTTGGTATGTAACATCGTCTTTTGACATACATTTACTCTGTGCACTATTTATGGACCAAATACTGATACTCCTTTGTTTTATAGTAAACTTTTTAATATAATAGAGACCATAGGTATTGAATCTTTTATTTTATGTGTAGATTTTAATTTAATTATTGACGTGAATATTTATTATGACAACAATAAAATATTGAATAATAATAAGAAGTCAAGGGAATTGTTATCTTATGTAATCAATGATAAAAACCTAATATACACCTTAAGAGTCATAAACGGCGATGCAAAATGTTTCACATGATTTTAGTCAGTATATTAGGAAATCTGAAATACATGTAAGCTACAAATCAGATCATTCCCCTATCACTTTGGAATTTAATTTTAGCAAAATAAAACATGCAAAGGGCCTGTGGAAATTTAATAAATCGTCACTTTATGACCTAGAGTATATTCAATGTATAAAACAAAACAAAAAAGAAGAATTAAGCAACAATATGTCTTACCTTTGTATAACATTTAATATTAAGATATAGAAAATGATTTAATACAGTTTACCATAAATGATCAACTGTTTTTAGAAACTTTAAAAATTGAAATTAGAGGTAAAACCATATCATATTCGAGATTCAAAAAGAGAAAAGAAAGAGAATATTATATTTAAAAAGCAATCGAGGACATTGAAAAACAATTAACAAATGAAAACATTGACGAGCTCAATATATTGCATCAATAACTCTTAGGCATTCGAAACTTGAAAATGAAAGACGCTTTCATTAGAGCTAAGGCAAAGTGGATTGAAGAGGGGGGCAGAAAACCCTCAACATATTTTTGTAACTTGGAAACACAATACGCATCTAGTAAAAACATTCCTTTCATTGAACTCGATGAAGGTCAACCGCCATTTGACAATCCTGGTATTTTAAAAGAAGCTGCCCAATTTTACAAAACATTGTATACACAGTCTGTTTTTAATGACTCGTACAATGAACATGATCACCTTAAAGGCATAAACACAATTAAATTAAACACTGAACAATCTCAATCATTAGAAGGCCTTCTTACACTTAAGGAAATATTAATTACTTTAAAAAATATGAAGCATGACAAAAGCCCAGGATCAGATGGTTTTACAGCAGAATGTTTTAAAGTTTTTTGGAAAGATTTAGGCCACTTTATAGTGAGAAGCCTCAACTATGGTTTTACCTCTGGAACCATGTCAGTTACTCAAAAACAAGGTATAATCACATGTATACCTAAAGATAATAAACCCAGACATTTTCTGAAAAACCTAAGGCCATTAACGCTTTTAAATGTAATTTACAAGCTTGCATCTGGGACTATTGCTAACAGATTAAAAACTATCCTTGATACTCTTATTTCTAAAGATCAGACAGGATTTATTAAAGGCAGATATATTGGTGAGAATACCAGACTTTTATATGACATTATGCAATATACAGAAGATAACAATATCCCTGGACTCTTGATGACCATCGACTTTGAAAAGGCGTTCGATACCCTTGAATTTGATTTTATAGAAAAAACATTAGATTATTTTAATTTTGGTACAACATTGAAAAAATGGATTTCACTTTTCCTACATAATACCTTGACGGCAATTCAAATCAATGGGTTTTTATCAGAATGTATAACAATTCAGAGAGGCTGCAGACAAGAAGATCCAATAAGTCCCTATATTTTTATTCTTTGTGCTGAAATTTTGGCAATTTAAATAAGAAATTGTAATGAAATTAAAGGAATAGTGAGAGCAAATATTGAATATAAATTTTTTCAGTTTGCTGAGGATACATCTCTCTTTTTGGATGGCACAGATGTTTCCCTTAATGCTACCCTTGATCTTTTAAATAACTTTGCCTTATGTTCTGGATTAAAAATCAAGTATGACAAAACAAACCTTATATGGATCAGCTCCAACAAGTTTAGCATACAATCTATAAAAACTAAATATAAACTAGTCTGGGGCACAACACACTTTAAAGTTTTAGGAATATTATAGTGTGGTTCATTTAAAGAAAATAATATAAATAAACTTCTAAATTTAAATAGAAAAGCTTCACAATATCATACTTTTTTGGAAAAGAAGAAATTTAACACCCTAGGAAAGATTACTGTCGTTAAATCACTATTACTTCCCCTTTTTACACACCTGTTTATAGCTCTTCCTAGTCCAGGAGAAAAAGTTGCAAAACAAATAAATAGCCTATTTTCGAATTTTGTATCGGATGGACCAGCGAACATTAAACAAACTATTTCCATTAAATCATATGATGACGGAGTGGTTGCCATGACTGATATATATGCTTTTTCAAAAATGTATGAAAATGAAATGGTTAAAGAAAGTTTTAACAAGTAATGTAAATGTTTCCAACTAGTATACTGTATGTTTGATGTGATGAAAATAGTAAATTTAGGAAAAAAATACATAAAATAATATAATAAAAAAAATAATGATAAGTTAAAAACATTGATTTTGGAGAGATGTCCTTACATGTTACATTGAGTATATTAATAAACTAAATGTCAGTAAGTTTGAAGATATCCTTGATATGCCTTTATTTTACAACCACAATTTTAAAATAGGTATGAATATTATATATAATTAAACTATGTAAGATAGGGGAATTAGATTATTGTGTAAAAGATATAATGTGCACATCTGGAGAACTTTTAAAACAATCTTTTTCAGAAAATCTCATTGGTGTTAAAATAATCTTCCTATTTTATGAAGGTTTAATAAGAACAGTAAAGGAATTTAAAAGATTACCAGGACTTCCATTTATTAAAAAGCAAAATATACAATGTACATTTATATCATGTTACTTTGATAACATAGTATTCGGTTATAATCAAAACAAACTTGTTTATAACTGTTTTAGCTATAAAAAAGATAAACCCACTTGCCATTCAAAAAGGAATACTCTTTTTTATAACTTTGAGTGGCCAAAAGTGCATGCACTTGCTTTTATTATATCTAGAGACACATACACTCAGTGGTTCCAGACAAGAATTATTCACAGAATCTTAGGAACCAAATTTCTGTTATTTAAAATGAAAATTGTTCATGACAATTTACGTTCCTTCTGCAATGAAAATGAAGAAACTCTTGTAAATATATTCAGGGACTTCATTTTTACTAAGAGAATATTAAATTATGTTGTAAAAGTTTTGAGATCACATAATATGCAAAATTGTACTGAGATGCCCTGTCAAACAATGTTATTAGGATGTACAAGCATTAACATGACTGATATTAATGTTCTGATCCTTGAAATTAAAAAGTATGTCTTTGTATGCAAGAGAAAGGGTATATTACCTTCAATAAGGGGGTTGAAACGTTTCTTGGCTTAGCATGGGAAATTAAATCTAATATAAAATATCAAGAAAAGGAACTACTAAACTGGGCAATTGTAGAACTTTTTGTAAATCAATAAAAGAATCGTATTATTAATTATGTGGCTTGCTTAAAATATTTAATAACACGGCCGTTTGTTTAACGTTCATAATTGTCTTAAGTCCGAACGTTTGATTAATGTTTATAATTTTCTGAAGTCCAAAACCTTTCTTTTTTTGTATCATACCATGGCATCTGTGTATGTGTCAGTGTGTGTGAAATGTATGATTGTGTATATATAATAGAATGCATGGATATTATTTACCTCTATTATGGAATTGTTAAAAGAACTATATTATGTACTAACAAATTAACATGCAAACTAACGATACAATGTGTAATGTATATGAAGGTGAATAAACGCTAGAAATTTGAAAATAAATAAATAATACAAATAAATGTAGTACGCAAACAAATGTTAATTATGCCAGTCCGCTTAATTGTGAAGACCAGAGTTTTGGAGAATGCAATACATCCCCTTTCAATAACCAATACGCCCATTATCTGTAAGTATAAGCGATTGATAATGTGTTTGAAGTAAGATTGCATTTATGTAATGGGCATATGTTTACAATTTACTGTTCCATATTAACATGTGCGAACACCTTTTAAAAACCTCTTCGTAAAAAAATGGGTCAGAGATACCCTCACCAAGCAGCCATGTTTAAGAGAATTGCATTTAGGCATTAACGTACTCTATTTAGTGTAGAAGTTATACACATCTGCCGTAGATTGTACTATACTAAGTCTAGATTTAATAGTTTCTTAGTTAGTGGAAAATTACTGTCGTAGACATTTTCAACTCGCAGCCTTCGGAATTATTCCATCTACGACAGATAATTGACAGTATCGAAATTTAAATCATCGAGTTTGTCATACAAGCTTGTGTTCGTGATATTGTTAGAGGTGTGTACGAGAGAAAGGCAGCATCTATATATGTTTAACTAGATCTAATGAATAAAAATATATAATAGGTAATAGGTATATATTTTGGCTATTCTGTTAAAAAAGAATTATCTAAATGCAAAAGTATCTGCTTGTATGATTACACTCTCTTTCATAGCAATATACCAATATACCAGCTATACGTTGTACACAGTAATTGATCCCCGGTACTCAAATGATTTGTTTTTATCTATTTTCCGTTGAACACATTTATCTAAAAAAAAATACAGCTGAACATGTATCTGAAACAAGTTTAATAAGTATTTATTTCCATAATGTGATTTGAAACAAAATGCGTTTTAGCATGTTAAGCAATGTATGGGTACTTTTCTCCTGCAATGGGTTTTCCAATTAAGAAAATTTGTTTGAAAATGAGACTTAGTGGTAACCGTAGCAACACAATATACTATTTGCTTCTAATTGTATCAAACATGTTTATGTATTGTTCTTAAGTAAAAATTATATATTGACCACACAATGTTAATATTAGTTGCTATTGTTGTACTTGATTGCAGTTTTTTACAATGTAATTTATCTTTTTAGCACAGGGAGGTAAACTGAAAACTAATTTTTGGAAAATTAAACGGAAATGGCTTCTAAATGACTCTGTTTTTCGTAGGCACATATATTACGTGTAATTAAAGTTGTTTCCGAGCTTTCTTAAATAACTTGAGTTAAATGGGAGCCTATTCCAGTGATGGTAATTTCAGGAAAGTAATTGTGTTTTAACATGTAATTTACTACATTCATTACAATAATCGAACATTATTTAATTAAAATCTATTTAAATTCGGGAATATAAACAATCTTCCTAATCTGCGGGAACCAGCACCTACTGAGAATGAAGATTATTAAGTTACGCACAAATTACATTCGTATTAAAATAAAATTGTTTCGTAAAACACTTCGATTTTGGTCATAAAAGCATACATTTTATGGCCATAAGTAAGACTTTATTTATCCCTTTATACAGCTCACATGTATCTACCTTTTAATCATTTCATCGTTACACCACTATTTACTCTATTCCTTTAATGATCTATCCTTTAATTTTTTAAAAAATAGTAAATATTAAAAGATTCTAGAAGTATATATCGTTTTGGGGTTATTCGATGCTAGTTTTCACGATTGTTTTTATGAAGAAAATTCAGATTGCCTGTTATGAAATCGGAAATTTTGCTGTACATGTATTTATGTTTAGCATACCCTCATGTTGTTGAACAGTTCGCCAGTTTCATCTGGAGTTATACAATAAAAATTGTAACATTTTAACTATTGTTTTTTAATAAAGTTGATTGTCGTTGCAACGAAAATAAGGAAGTATTCATGTGCGTAAGTTCTTGTCATGTTTGACATAAAAACATAAACAAAATTGACAACGATATATCTTTAGTCAGTCTTTTCATTATGAAATTGTATTTGTAATGCGACTACTCTTCAAACAGTCAATACATAGACTTTTTGACAATACGTGTAAATTAGTTTTAGACGCCTGTGTCACGATACGCCTATGTAATATGAAATGAGTTCGATACGTCTACAATCAATATCGGAACAACAAATTCGACCACTCATAACATGTATTTGTCTATTCCGTTTCGAATTTCGTTCGACTACGTGTTAATATATATATCATTCTTAATTGATATATCTTAAACTAAAAATAGTTAACATGAATTGTGCTATTGTTTTTTGTAGGCACATATATTTCATGTAATTACAGTTGTTTCCGAGCTTTCTTATATTAATAAAGCGTTCAATACGAAATAATAATGGATTTGTGAGCTCCATACTCTACAATCAAATAAAAAAAACATGGCAGTATATTATATAGCTTTGAAACCCATTATCAATCTAATAAATCGCATGCATTCGAATTCACCACACTTAATGATAACGTGTTTTGCGGATACATAATACATAATGTCTATAAGCATGTAACATAAATTACTCGTCACATATACCCACGTTGGTTAAACTGTAATGTATGGTCATTTATTAGTTTATAATGCCGACTACTTTGTGAGATATAGTATATAGGAATATTCAAACTTAAGAAACACTATCAGTCGCCGTTAAAAGGCTTGCTTGATTACCATAAGCACATAATGAATAACTTATTATACACTTGCCGTCGTGTCTCTCAGTAAGACGACCTAACTAGTGGTACAACATTACACAAGTATTATCATGGTTGTAATTGCATGTATCTATGAAGACAAAATAAAATGAAATTATACCAATACTCGTAACGTGAATCACGAACTTAACATTGTATTCTAGTTTCCGTATAACGTAGCTTTTGAATAAAGTATGAACAAAGTATGAAACGGGTTTTGAGATCGGTTTTAAAGATTATACTTGAAGAAAGTATTCGGATATATAGTAAAGCTAGTACACTATCAAGAACTTAGATACATATGTATAACAGTCGATGTATAAGAAACGGTTAAAGGCGATTTTAATAATATAACACATATAAGCTTTACCGCTATTAGTCTTTACAGACTGAGGATACCACGAACGTGATAAATAAGCACTTGCGTACTTAATAATGTTATAGTTATATTATACAAACCAACAACTTCCATGATCTAAAAATATTGTTGTTGCTTACAAAATTACGTTTTTTATTTAATAATGATTCTTTTAGTAAATATGCATACGTTGCAAAAGTCACTAAATTGTGTTTGGAAGGTGCTTACCACAATATTTAATAATTGTTATTAAAATCTTACTTAAAATAATTTAACATATTAAACCGTGAATACAGAGTTTGGTAAAATACTATTACATTGGGCGATGACAATTAAATCCGCATTATCAAAGTATTTAATGGAAACCTTCTTACATCAATACTCAATTTCGGCTGTTCCTAACAAACGTATGTGTTTACACTTCATAAACTTTTATTTGTTTTGTAATTTTATCAAAGCTGCATTAATAACATCGGGATTCATTAATTATATCTCAATCTCCTTTATTAGGCCTATAAGGACTCATGGCTCGTAAATTATTCATTTGGTAAACGTTTCGATCGTTTGTTAATTATGTTTTATTCAAACATAACTCATAATTAGCCAGAAAAAAATAAATGAGAATTGCATTTACATACAGCGCACAATTTCCTCATATACCTTTTATATACGATTATGCTCATGATATAAAACACTTTAGGGTCCTAATTTCTACTCGAATTCTACGTAACAAGTGCGTTCTTGAATCAGGTATGCATACAATTTTGTTACTATGTTGTTTTAACGTACGTAAGTAATGCGATTTTGTACAATACATACGTTTGCATATAACCACTTCATCAACTGTTCTATGTAAAACAGGACATTATATAATTATATAATTAGATACACATATCGAACAATGATTTTCATTTATCTACAGTTATAGCGGTATCAGCTGTTATTATTGGAACACGTTGTTTTCGGCCTTCAAAGTCAACTATTTTCATAGTCAACAGTCGTATATAGAGCGGAACGACTACGGTAGGGCGACCATGACCGACCCATTAAAGAACAGTGATTCTTCAATAACAAATACTTGCTATTATCCAAGAACGAAAACAAATTAATGTGTGTACGTTTTATTTGTAGAACATAAAACATTAAATTAATCAATTAGATTAAATGTGGAGTGCATATGCTACGAGCCGATCGGTGACACCAGCTCTATGACGTAATAGTGTTATGGCTTACACTCTGTGTACACCAAGTAAACCTTCCATTAACGTGACGAAAATGCACAAACAATACCATTTAAGGTTTTTATGCCCCCGGTAGGGTAGCTTATAGTAGTCGGACTGTGTCCGTCCGTAATTCCATCTGTCCGTCCGTCAGTCCGGCATTTCGTTTCCGGCGTTTTTCAACTTAACACTTTGAGATATTTTCCGGAATTTAGGTATGTGAGTATAACTGCACGAGTTACAGATCGAGGTCGAGTTTTTATCCGCTCCATGGTTTTTGGTGAAGTTATGGACCTTGGACTTTAACAAATTCTCTACAATTACAGTTTTCAGGGCTTTTGTGCTAAAGGTTTGCAGATGTTTAGTGATTTTTGGTGTGCGAGTCTATCTACGTGACATACATTTCAATCTCGAGTTTTGTTCCGGTCCATTGCGTTTTGACAACGTTTTATTCGTAATTTGGACATATGTTAAATTTAAATTTGGTAACACGTTGTGTTAGCCATGAGTCACGTGTTGTAAAGCGTATGAATAGTCGATGTCAATTGATCAAGCGTTTATTTGTCATTCGTTACTTGATGTATTGGTAATCGATCACTTGGATTTAATAAAGGTCGGATTTAATCAGATTAATGCTTGCATAACATCCTTAGGTCAGAATTAGATGATTCCAAAAACCGCAAATGCTTGTTGAAGTGAATTAGACTGGCCTTGTTGTGTTGAATTCTAAGCTTTATTCACAAAGTAATACTTGAATAACCATAATTATTTCAGGTTTTAGTGCATGGCATGAAGTTCGTTTTAGAGACTAATATAACAAATTATATTTTCGAAGAAACTTCGACTAGTCAATAGAATTGCATAATATCATCTTAAAGCCGCCTATAATATCACATATTGGCGTTTGGAGTCATTATAAGTACATTTGAAAATAACCAGTATCCTTACGGTAAAGCATTTTTGTATTGCAAGGGTGATTGTATTGCAACGGTGATTGTCTTAAGCATGTTACCCTTAATTTTTGGAAAGAAAACCATTTGCCGAACAGTTTGACACAGCCCAAAATAACAAGTCACATCAAAAAAGTGCGTAAAACTGGGGACACAGCCTTCAAAGCTAATAAGGAATGACATTTAGCAGATATGTTATCAAATCGAGCTTTAACGTTCGCAATGACGTCCAACGAGGAAGAGCGGGAAGTTTGGTTCAGCGCTCTTCTGATAACGATGTGTCTTACAAGTCGGCGTTAACCTTTGACTTGTTCATCGTGATTTCTGCTTAATCATTGTTCCATCTAGTTCCCTTTTGTTCTATTCAATTTAAGCCTTCACATCGTGGTGTATGTTGTTCATCCTTGTCAGGACAGCAAGATAAGGAGTGTGTTCATAAATATCTGCTTGTTGGCACCACAATTTTACTATGTATAATAACTTATACAGTAATACAGGAACACAACGAGGACGCCTCATGCCCATGAATAAAGATGAAACACACAGAGGTTTACGAACTGTCCGTGTTTAAGACCATAGGACTAATACTTAAAAACCAATGAGGATAAATATCCATTTGTTTAATTTAGTATGACAGAATGAAGATTTGATAGGTGATAATATGTCGTTTAAACACATGTATTGTGATGAGAACATTACTATGACAAAAGCAATTCAAATGTAATGGGATTCGATAACTTACCTGCTTTAACGGCAAGATTTAAACATCGTGATTGCATAACTCAAGTATAATAACAAGAGTATAATTCAAGAGAGCAGAAAGCAATAAAAACAAGTGTCATACCGTGAATTGCTCAAACCAGTGCTTTTTTGAATTAAATGCTATACAACCCGCCCATCAACACTCTCATAAATGTTCGGTTTATACTTTGTATAAGCGACCTCAACACTCAATTATCAACGCCCTTCAAATTATTCTGACTGTTAACGATAGCAATTTATACACCCACATTAATAGTACCTCAGTGCGCGTGTACTTTGCTGGATATGGACCACTAACTAAATACTACGTTTAAATATAATTATTCACAGTTTTTTAAATACTTATTACTTTTGGTATGTATATATAAGCCTTCGTCGTGCATCAGCGTGGCTAGGACGCTGACGTCAGTAGAATATTCTTGGATCGGTCTCAATTGATTCCAGCACGAATACAAATGTTTTCATCGTAAACAGTAGTTCAATACATCAGTGCATGGAGGTCAGGGTCAGATTAATGTTGGCGAGCTTTGTGTATCTACAGCATCATGAAGGTTAGGGTCAGGCTAATGTTGGCGAGCTATGTGTATTTACAGCATCATGAAGGTCAGGGTCAGGTTAATGTTGGCGAGCTATGTGTATATACAGTGCATGAAGGTCAGGGTCAGGTTAATGTTGGCGAGCTATGTGTATCTATAGCATCATGAAGGTCAAGGTCAGGTTAATGTTTGCGAGCTATGTGTATCTACAGCATCATGAAGGTCAAGGTCAGGTTAATGTTGGCGAGCTATGTGTATCTATAGCATAATGGAGGTCAAGGTCAGGTTAATGTTGGCGAGCTATGTGTATCTACAGCATCATGAAGGTCAAGGTCAGGTTAATGTTGGCGAGCTATGTGTATTTACAGTGCATGAAGGTCAGGGTCAGGTTAATGTTGGCGAGCTATGTGTATCTACAACATCATGAGAGTCAGGGTCAGGTTAATGATGGCGAGCTATGTGTATCTACAGTGCATGAAGGTCAGGGTCAGGTTAATGTTGGGGAGCTATGATTATCTACAGCATCATGAAGGTCAGGGTCAGGTTAATGTTGGCGAGCTATGTGTATCTACAGTGCATGAAGGTCAGGGTCAGGTTAATGTTGACGAGCTATGTGTATCTACAACATCATGAAGGTCAGGGTCAGGTTAATGTTGGCGAGCTATGTGTATCTACAGCATCTTCACAAATCACGCTAACTTATGCGTATTACTCTAATCATTTTCGTTTTAAAAGTATATATAGTTTAAAATTTATCTTAGTTGTGGATGCCTTTCTATGAATGTTTACTGACTATTTAATTGATACCTATTTGGTTTATTTTATTACTGATCTGTTTGAACAGCAATATTACTTCGTGTACCGTTATTCTTAACACAATAAATACAAAAGTAAATCTTACGGGCTTCTTTGACTAAACAGTACGCATTGCTCAAGCATTGTTTGTGATACAAGGTGCAATACACATGAGGTTCCTTGTTTCGAATAACGAGCAAGAACACATTGAATGAAAGTGACTTTTAACAATCAAAACAAAAACATTGGGTGTTAAACACTTTTTAAATACAACAAAACCCGGGTTCTGTTTAAACTGGTTGTACTTTATCAATCGAAACACAAGTAACTCTTAACATTTCAGCTTTTCAGTTGTCAATTAAAATGCATTTGCATCGACCCTCCAGACAGTGGGGTTCCTTCTCGTGGTCGTGACAGTTCACAGTTCCTCTGCAGTCACCGGTGGTACCGCACTCTGGATACAAAAGGGAAGTTATATATATTAATAAAATTATTTAGAGAATATGATTTGGTATATACTGTGGTAGATGTAGAAGTATCTTTGTTAAATATAACGCCCAGAACAGCAAGGCTCTTTATAGATAATAAGTAAATTGATTTCTCTCATTGAAAGTAATTCAAATATTTGCAAAAAACACCATCACATTGATTGCTGCCATAAATACTTCCAAATATCGGCACGCATATCATATATAGAGAACTTATACACTTCTAGCACTAGTACAGCACAAACATGTTTCGGATATTTCTAGTTAATTTCGGATAATCAATTTTCATTAAAGGTAAATATATATATAAAATGTAACCTGATGGCGTTCAACATGAGCACCATCCATGACAGATGCCGTTGTCGCACTCTTGCGGCCAGTCACACGTGATGTGGTTGGTTAGATGAAGACAAAGGGTCTCCGTACAGTCGGCCACAGTATGGCAGTTTTCCGACCTCACAAGGGCTGAAACGCGATAAAAAATAGTAATATGTTGATTAAGTTGTTTGAATACTTGCAACCAGATGTTTATGAACTGTTTAAGTAAAAGTTTTTATAGAGGGATATTAACACCTAGATTAAAAAAACGGTACCTGGAGAGTAACACACGAAATATGAACTCATATATTTAAGGTTAGAGACATATTACTTATGAAAACAGTACTATATATCCGACAACAAAGCAGAACATATACAATACTGACTATTGCGTTTAAATTATGTCTTTTTATGTATAGCCGGTTTTGTTTGTGCTCTTGTTTCGTCACTTTAAGGACATTTTTTTAATGTTATTTTCATTTATTCGTTAAACTCCATTCAAGGAATGAAACTTCCGATCAATTGTGTTACCTTATTTTGTTGATTTGTTTTGTTTTAATTGCATGCAGCTAAATTTAAGATTTATACAAAAAAAATGATTTTGAATTGAAATGCTCAACTGTTAATTATAAAAGAATAATCATTTTCGTTGTTGACATTTGAATATTGTATTCGAAATATTATTTTGCTGTTATTTAAAAAAATCTTCCGCATACAATTACGACGCAAGTACGTGTTTGTGGCAAAATATATGACATCTGTCTTAAATCAAAATTCTTACACACTGTTAGTTGAATAAAACATCTACATTATAGAAAGTGATATCATTAAACACACATTTATACAACGTCCAGGTCCAATATCGGCAATAACCTTAATCGTAATCTAAACATAGTCAAAAACAATGTTACATAGACATCTAGTTCGACATATTCATATGTGTAAAGACGTACCGATACAGCCGATAAGAGCAAGTGCCACAATGCAGACCTTCATGGTTTCAAACGTCTGGTTAATTGGCGTGAATATTGTTACTTGGTACTTATATAGGTCAGCCTTCAGTCGAAACACTGATAGCAGTGGCGTCAGGGCAATTTGTCTTCTAACTGTGTTCGCAAAGCTCTGCAAAGGCCTATGGAGCATTTTGCAGCGTGCTCTATAGTCACGAAGTGTCATGATGTTGTGATACCACTTGTGTTGTAATCGTGATAGTGTGCTATTTGTTGTATTAGGTTGAAGGCGTTTAACACCTTGCGGAATGTTTTATCTGTTTTGTCAGACCATACATTAAATTATAGATTAATATTATGGAGATATCGCATATACATTAAATGAATTCACCATTCATATGGACAGTACATATAATTTATACTAATTAATGTGTTATAATTTTGCCTTTATGTGTGACATGGTACGATCATTTTTTTTAAATTATATTCATATAAAAGAGATGGTCGGTTTTATAGATCCTTATGTTTAAGGGCCCATACTAAATTATAAGTTAAACGGTCCTGTGTGAAATAAGAAAACAAAAGTAGTAGACGAATCAACATTGAACCCAACATCGACCGTTCATACGTCTTGTAATGTTTTGGTACAATGATTACAAATGCTTATCAAAACACAATTCAAAACCGAAAGCCTATGACGCGTGTTGCGGGGTTAGCATTTGATCGTGTTCAATATGAGGTACAAACGCAAGCGATGTTTTGCTAGCGGTCATCATGTTTGCATACTTTGCACACTCAAGTTTGTCCTACCATCCAACCTAATCGTGATACAACATATAACTAGCTGAAATATAGCTCGTATTAAATAACAAACATATGCGCAAGTTCACAATTTAATTATGTTTTGGTAATAAAATTGCACCGACATTACATTAAAACATTGTTATATAAACAACATTTTCATATACGTATCGCAAAAATCAATTTCGACGGGAGCTTGTTCATAGGCATTATACAATTCAAATGCAGAGTGCACACCAAATAAAAAGACGCACCAATATCGCAATTATAAGCCGTATTTCCATAATATATTATGGAAATACATGTATCTTGAATGATGCCGGTGGGGTGCCGTTAGTTTTCGCCCGAAACAAATTACAAGCTAAACTAAAATGAGTCGACATATCAAACGGTGAGGGCAGTGTGTAAAGTGCATCATCTTATTTGCCCTTGTTATTACTAAGTAATGTTGCTTAAAGGGGTCGTCCAACATATTTTGGCATGTATTGAAGATTTTTATTAAATGCTTTAAATGCTTTATATTGATAAATTTAAACATTTGAACTAAAAATCTCCAGTAAAAAAAAAACAAGAATACAATTTAAAAAAAGGAAAAAAATAATCCTCAACAGGGCACGAACCACTAACCCCTGGATTCATGGAGTCCTGGAGTAAAAAGCTTCCCTCCTAGACCACTCGACCATCCATGCTCATGTTTGTAGAGGATGTATTTTTAGCTATATAAGCAATCCTCGTTGTTTCCCAAAATATCGTTTCGCGTCTATACGAAGCTTCATCTGTTGGACGGCTACTTTAATTTTTTTTTAATGATGTGCTATGTTCCATTGTTGATAAACACACATGCGAATAGTTATGCATAGTGCCCACAGTTGCTTTCCCCCCCCCCGTATAATTGCTTGCTTTTCAAAATGTTTCATTCGTTTAATTGTTTAAAATAAGTCGTAGATCCGGGCCACATAGAGCTACGCCACTGTCGATTTCGATTGATAATTATCCATAAAGAAAACGATATGTTTTACATTGTTTCTCAGTCAGAATTATTATTACATTACAATGATGTGTACCCATGTTTATGAATCTATGACAGTTGTTTTATTATTACCATGTTGCCAATCTTCTGTTTAAGGCATACATTTACAACATCCTGGGTCACGCAGTAGAATTGAGAAGTAATGTTAACCATCATGTGATTACCTTATTAAAGAAGCTATGTAAGTGACACATGAGTGGCACCATGAGTGATTGTTTGGCCAAGTTTGCCATCATTAAAGTAACTTTGCTTGAGAAGAAATATAAGTAACATGAGTGTTGTTATTAATGATGGTCACAATTTAAGGCACGGACCTTGAGTTTAATTATATAATTATAAGTAGATACAAGTTTAATTTTGTAACATACAAAGTATATGCATCAAATCAAGCCACACATTGATGAGTACATCACCATGCGTTATTATTACTTAACATGATACGCAATAAATGAGCCCATCGATATATACTGTTTACAGGTAATCATTAGGGTAATGCTAAGTTCCTAAGTAATGCTCGCTTAATTATTCTGCACATGTCGGATGAATAACTATCATATGAAAATTTGAAGTTCGTGCAATCGGTGCCTGAAAAGTCACGTCGTAGAATTCTTAAGTAAGACACAGTGCATGTTAGTGATTGTGATAAACAAATAGCGATACTAGAAACATACATTTTTGGCATAAGTGATATACTGGTCATATTAAGGCACATAGTTTATATATATATTTATAACTGGTATTGTGTTTACATCAAACATGTTATTTAATAACTTGCCTTTTGTAGATCTATATCTATATATTATGAATGCAACACAATAAAATGTGATGTTTGCAAATATATGTATCCTAACTATATAAGCCGGCTTTTTTTATACCCTCAGATACTTTTGTTTTCCTGCGATGCATAACGATGATATGGGTTGTTTACTTGATTATCCTCATTTATGAAATCGTGTGCACACGTGTGCCTGAATTTGATATTTGTATTAAATATATTTAATCGTAACCCATCAAGTGTATATTATGGTTCTCTTGTGCATATTAATTCATTAAATTATTAAATGTAAATTTAAAGGATCTAAATGATATTGTATTGCAAGTCTCAATTTAATGACAATGCTGTGCGGTTAAAGTTTTAATTACACTCGTATTTTAGCGATTACTTCTAGGCTAAGTATGAGGGACCCGCAAGAACAATGACGTAACACACACACAGCGTATCTCGTGAATAAAGGGTATTTTACCAATGTTTTTGGATAGGGGTTTCCTCTGAATTGTCTGTCAGGTGTGTTTGTGGATAAAATCCAAATCATGCGGATATACCAGACCAACACATATTGCATATTTCGTTGGTTAGATAGGACCATTTATTCTGGAATATAAACTTCATAACTACATATCATTTATAATAAAAAGATGCATTGTGGCACTGGTGCTAAGAGATGTCAAACATCGCATTGAAAAGCCGCGGATCAATTTTTAAATTTGTTAGTGACATTTTTCTGTTTCTGGTGTTGAGTATTCGTTACAGTTGATTGCCCTTTTAAATTCACGTACAAGTACACTGATTTTGTTTTATATTTATTGTAGGAAATATGTTCAACAATACAATTTAAGGGATTATTTTTTTCAAATATCAAGTGGACGCTGAACCAGTTTGTTCCATATATATATATATATAAAAATATATATATATACATTCATGATACACTGAGAAACACAACTACCAAATGTGGTGATCATTTTGCAAATACTCTTTAATAAAAATATCAAGGCAAAACATTATTTGCAGAAGGAACAAAACAAATCGAACTTTTCTCTCGTTATTTTGTCGTTCAGTTTTTTTCTATTGATTTCGAGAGAGCATAAGAGTCAAAAACGGATAATTGTGAGGAACTACTTTCGTCATGAAAGCTGATTGAAGAACTCTTCAGATAATTAAGATGTTCAACACAAGCAAACGGAATTGTATTAAGCGCAAAGGTTTTCTTATTGAATTTATATAGAATGTAAGACAATCATATGACAAAGAAACTATTACAGTCAAATGGTCACTGATAAGATTCTTAACATCTAGTTGTCAAATACTACAAATTCCTGCACCTTAGCAAAGCTTTTCTTAAATATGTGTACTATATTTATCCATACATGATATATATGTTTTACAACTCGCTTGTTTCCATAATGCAAATNCATCATGAAGGTCAAGGTCAGGTTAATGTTGGCGAGCTATGTGTATATACAGTGCATGAAGGTCAGGGTCAGGTTAATGTTGGCGAGCTATGTGTATCTACAGCATCATGAAGGTCAGGGTCAGGTTAATGTTGGCGAGCTATGTGTATCTACAGTGCATGAAGGTCAGGGTCAGGTTAATGTTGGCGAGCTATGTGTATCTACAGTTCATGAAGGTCAGGGTCAGGTCAATGTTGGCGAGCTATGTGTTTCTACAGCATCTTCACAAATCACGCTAAATTATGCGTATTACTCAAATCATTTTCGTTTTAAAGTATATATAGTTTAAAATTTATCTTAGTTGTGGATGCCTTTATATGAATGTTTAATGACTATTTAATGGATACCTATTTGGTTTATTTTGTTACTGATCTGTTTGAACAGAAAAATTACTTCGTGTACCGTTATCATGGTTATTATTAACACAATAAATACAAAAGGAAATCGTACGGGCTTCTTTGACTAAACAGTACGCATATCTCAAGCATTGTTTGTGATACAAGGTGCAATACACATGAGGTTCCTTGTTTCGAATAACGAGCAAGAACACATTTAATGAAAGTGACTTTTAACAATCAAAACAACAACATGGGGGGTTAAACACTTGTTAAATACAACAAAACCCGGGTTCTGTTTAAACTGAGTTTACTTTATCAATCGAAACACAAGTAACTCTTAACATTTCAGCTTTTCAGTTGTCAATGTCAATGCATTTGCATCGACCCTCCAGGCAGTGGGATTCCTTCTCGTGGTCGTGACAGTTCACAATTCCTCTACAGTCACCGGTGGTACCGCACTCTGGATAAAAAAAGGAAGTTATATATATTAATTAAATTATTGAGAGAATTTGATTTGGTATATAATGTGGTAGATGTAAACGTGTCTTTATTAAATATAACGTCCAGAACAGCGAGGCTATTTATAGATAAAAAGTAAGTTGCTTTCTCTTATTGAAAGTAATTCAATTATTTTGCAAAAAAACACCAACACATTGATTTCTGCCATACATACTTCAAAATATCGACACGCATATCATATATAGAGAACTTATACACTTATAGCACTAATACAGCACAAACATGTTTCGGATATTGCTAGTTAATTTCGGATAATCAATTTTCATTAAAGGTATATATAAATAAAATGTAACCTGTTGGCGTTCCACATGAGCACCACCCATGACATATGCCGTTGTCGCACTCTTGCGGCCAGTCACACGTGATGTGATGGTCCAGATGAAGACAAAGGGTCTCCGTACAGTCGGCCACTGTATGGCAGTTTTCCGACCTCACAAGGGCTGTAACGCGATAAAAAATAGTAATATGTTGATTAAGTTGTTTGAATACTTGCAACCAGATGTTATGAACTGTTTAAGTCAAAGTGTTATAGAGGGATATTAACACCTAGATTAAAAAAACGTTACCTGGAGAGTAACACACGAAATATGAACTCATATATTTAAGTTTAGAAACATATTACTTATGAAAACAGTACTATATATCCGACAACAAAGCAGAATATATACAATACTGACTATTGTGTTTAAATTATGTCTATATATGTATAGCCGGTTTTGTTTGTGCTCTTGTCTCGTCTCTTTAAGGACATTATTTTAATGTTATTTTCATTTATTCGTTAAACTCCATTCGAGGAATGAAACTTCCGATCAATTGTGTTACCTTATTTTGTTGATTTGTTTTGTTTAAATTGCATGCAGCTAAATTTAAGATTTATAAAAAAAAATGATTTTGAATTGAAATGCTCAACTGTTAATTATAAAAGAATAATCATTTTCGTTGTTGACATTTTAATATTGTATTCGAAATACTACTTTGCTGTTATTAAAAAAAAAATCCGCAAACAATTGCGACGCAAGTATGTGTTTGTGACAAAATATATGACATCCGTCTTAAATCAAAATTCTAGCACACTGTAAGTTAAATAAAACATCTACATTATAGAAAGTGATATCATAAAACACACATTTATACAACGTCCAGGTCCCATATCGACAATAACCTTAATCGTAATCTAAACATAGTCAGAAACAATGTTACATCGACATCTAGTTCGACATATTCATATGTGTAAAGACGTACCGATACAGCCGATAAGAGCAAGTGCCACAATGCAGACCTTCATGTTTTCAAACGTCTGGATAATTGGCGTAATATAGTAACTTGGTACTTATATAGGCCAGCCCTCAGTCGAAGCACTGATAACAGTGGCGTCAGGGCAATTTGTCTTCTAACTGTGTTCGCAAAGCTCTGCAAAGGCCTATGGAGCATTTTGCAGCGTGCTCTATAGTCACGAAGTGTCATGTTGTGATACCACTTGTGTTGTAATCGTGATAGTGTGCTATTTGTTGTATTAGGTTGAATGCGTTTAACAACTTGTGGATTGTTTTATTTGTTTTGTCAGACCATACATTACATTATATATTATTATTATGGAGATATCGCATACACATTAAATTAATTCGCCATTCACATGGACATTCCATATAATTTATACTAATTAATTTGTTATAATTTTGCCTTTATGTGTGACATGGTACGATCATTTGTTTTATAGTATTCATATAAAAGAGATGGTCGGTTTTATAGATCCTTATGTTAAACGGCCGATACTAAATACTAAGTTTAACGGCCCTGTGTGAAATAAGAAAATAAATTAGTAGACGAATCCACATTGGACCCAACATCGACCGTTCATACGTCTTGTAATGTTTTGGTATAATGATTAAACGGCTTATCAAAACACAATCCAAAACCAAAAGCCTTTGATATATGAGGTACAAACGCAAGTGATGTTTTGCTAGCGGTCATCATGTTTGCATACTTTGCGCACTCAAGTTTGTCCTACCATCCAAACTAATCGCGATGCAACGTATGACTAGCTGAAATATAGTTCGTATTAAATAACAAACATATGCGCAAGTTCATAAATTTATTATGTTTTGGTAATAAAATTGCACCGACACTACATTAAAACATTGTTATATAAACAACCTTTTCATATACGTATCGCAAAAATCAATTTCGACGGGAGCTTGTTCATAAGCATTATACAATTCAAATACAGAGTGCACACCAAAGAAAAAAACGCACCAATATCGCAATTATAAGCCGTATTTCCCTAATATATTATGGAAATACATGTATCTTGAATGATGTCGGTGGGGTTCCGTTAGTTTTCGCCCTAAACAAATTACGGGCTAAACTAACATGAGTCGACATATCAAACGGTGAGGGCAGTGTGTAAACTGCATCATCTTATTTGCCCTTGTTATTACTAAGTAGTGTTGCTTAAAGGGGCCGTCCAACAGATTTTGGCATGCATTGAAGATTTTCATTAAATGCTTTAAATGCTTTATATTGATGAATTTAAACATTTGAACTAAAAATCTCCATTAAAAAAAAAACAAGAATACAATTTAAAAAAAGGAAAAAATAATCCTCAACAGGCCACGAACCACTGACCCCTGGATTCATGGAGTCCTGGAGTAAAAAAGCTACCCTCCTAGACCACTCGACCATACATGCTCATGTTTGTAGAGGATGTATTTTTTAGCTATATAAGCAATCCTCGTTGTTTCCCAAAATATTGTTTCGCGTCGATACGACGCTTTATCTTATGGACGGCCCCTTTAATGTTTTTGTAATGATGTGCTATGTTCCATTGTTGATAAACACACATGCGAATAGTTATGCATAGTGACCACAGTTGCATTCCCCCCGTATAATTGCTTGCTTTTGAAAATGTTTCATTCGTTTAATTGTTTAAAACAAGTCGTAGATCAGGGCCACATAGAGCTACGCCACTGTCGATTTCGATTGATAATTATCCATAAAGAAAACGATATGTTTTACATTGTTTCTCAGTCAGAATTATTATTACATTACAATGATGTGTACCCATGTTTATGAATCTATGACAGTTGTTTTATTATTACCATGTTGCCAATCTTCTGTTTAAGGCATACATTTACAACATCCTGGGTCACGCAGTAGAATTGAGAAGTAATGTTAACCATCATGTGATTACCTTATTAAAGAAGCTATGTAAGTGACACATGAGTGGCACCATGAGTGATTGTTTGGCCAAGTTTGCCATCATTAAAGTAACTTTGCTTGAGAAGAAATATAAGTAACATGAGTGTTGTTATTAATGATGGTCACAATTTAAGGCACGGACCTTGAGTTTAATTATATAATTATAAGTAGATACAAGTTTAATTTTGTAACATACAAAGTATATGCATCAAATCAAGCCACACATTGATGAGTACATCACCATGCGTTATTATTACTTAACATGATACGCAATAAATGAGCCCATCGATATATACTGTTTACAGGTAATCATTAGGGTAATGCTAAGTTCCTAAGTAATGCTCGCTTAATTATTCTGCACATGTCGGATGAATAACTATCATATGAAAATTTGAAGTTCGTGCAATCGGTGCCTGAAAAGTCACGTCGTAGAATTCTTAAGTAAGACACAGTGCATGTTAGTGATTGTGATAAACAAATAGCGATACTAGAAACATACATTTTTGGCATAAGTGATATACTGGTCATATTAAGGCACATAGTTTATATATATATTTATAACTGGTATTGTGTTTACATCAAACATGTTATTTAATAACTTGCCTTTTGTAGATCTATATCTATATATTATGAATGCAACACAATAAAATGTGATGTTTGCAAATATATGTATCCTAACTATATAAGCCGGCTTTTTTTATACCCTCAGATACTTTTGTTTTCCTGCGATGCATAACGATGATATGGGTTGTTTACTTGATTATCCTCATTTATGAAATCGTGTGCACACGTGTGCCTGAATTTGATATTTGTATTAAATATATTTAATCGTAACCCATCAAGTGTATATTATGGTTCTCTTGTGCATATTAATTCATTAAATTATTAAATGTAAATTTAAAGGATCTAAATGATATTGTATTGCAAGTCTCAATTTAATGACAATGCTGTGCGGTTAAAGTTTTAATTACACTCGTATTTTAGCGATTACTTCTAGGCTAAGTATGAGGGACCCGCAAGAACAATGACGTAACACACACACAGCGTATCTCGTGAATAAAGGGTATTTTACCAATGTTTTTGGATAGGGGTTTCCTCTGAATTGTCTGTCAGGTGTGTTTGTGGATAAAATCCAAATCATGCGGATATACCAGACCAACACATATTGCATATTTCGTTGGTTAGATAGGACCATTTATTCTGGAATATAAACTTCATAACTACATATCATTTATAATAAAAAGATGCATTGTGGCACTGGTGCTAAGAGATGTCAAACATCGCATTGAAAAGCCGCGGATCAATTTTTAAATTTGTTAGTGACATTTTTCTGTTTCTGGTGTTGAGTATTCGTTACAGTTGATTGCCCTTTTAAATTCACGTACAAGTACACTGATTTTGTTTTATATTTATTGTAGGAAATATGTTCAACAATACAATTTAAGGGATTATTTTTTTCAAATATCAAGTGGACGCTGAACCAGTTTGTTCCATATATATATATATATAAAAATATATATATATACATTCATGATACACTGAGAAACACAACTACCAAATGTGGTGATCATTTTGCAAATACTCTTTAATAAAAATATCAAGGCAAAACATTATTTGCAGAAGGAACAAAACAAATCGAACTTTTCTCTCGTTATTTTGTCGTTCAGTTTTTTTCTATTGATTTCGAGAGAGCATAAGAGTCAAAAACGGATAATTGTGAGGAACTACTTTCGTCATGAAAGCTGATTGAAGAACTCTTCAGATAATTAAGATGTTCAACACAAGCAAACGGAATTGTATTAAGCGCAAAGGTTTTCTTATTGAATTTATATAGAATGTAAGACAATCATATGACAAAGAAACTATTACAGTCAAATGGTCACTGATAAGATTCTTAACATCTAGTTGTCAAATACTACAAATTCCTGCACCTTAGCAAAGCTTTTCTTAAATATGTGTACTATATTTATCCATACATGATATATATGTTTTACAACTCGCTTGTTTCCATAATGCAAATCAGTTCCAACCCACAAAATATTCAATTCACATAATAAAACAATGAGATAATGGTGGGCGTGCTTAAGCATATTTTGAATTTTGGGAAAATGCATATCGTTCAATTCGTTATTTTTATTTTCATTTTAACAAAAAAAAAATATATTAGAAATATGGAAATGAATATATACCTCATACAGGTGAGCAATAGTGTACAACGGTGTCATTCATATGGATAATTCTGCTTGTATAATCTATTTGTAATCATCATAGTACTGTTTACACGAAAACTTGGTTATTTAAGAAAATGATATAAATTGTCTTCAAGCCATTTACTTCTCCAACAAATTTGACTTTTTCTTTATAAATGTGCTTTCATACATTATATTTTTTCTATTATTTTCGTAATATAAAGTTCGTATAGCCATTGACGTTTTACTAATGTACCATTAGCGACACAGCATATAACGCTCTGATTGTTTAAAGGAAACGGAAATCTGTCAAGAGTCTTATTGTTCATATAATTACGCTCCCACACTGACTCCAATTAAAGAAGATGGGTTCTGTTTACCATAAACGAGTCCATTAGTAATGGCCTGTACAACCTTATAAACATAAGCATGATGTGAGCACCTTTTTCCTATGTTGCACGTTGTTTTCGACACGAGCGGACTTTATTTGGTTTGCTTGAGTGTTGAAATACAACAATCATTATACGCAAATGAACTTTTTTTTTGTACAATCGGTTCGACACTCAAGTGGCGATGACTGTTTAATTTCAAATAATGGAATGTTTAGACTTATGACGAGGGGAGCTCTAGGAGTTGTGATATGAAGTGATAAAACTTTATTTTAAACATGTTATGTTTTTTTTTAAGCTGATCAATTTTCCTTCTTTAGCGAATATCACATCGAAATTGAAATGTATTATGTATATGGTAATTAACCTTCATATTCTTATCGATAAGCTTGTGGGTTTGTGGGTTCACCTGGGTTGGTTGGTGCTTTTGTTATAGACGTTATCGTTCGTTTGGTATTTAGAGAGGGAAAATTGGATTGTTTGATCATCTGTGTTTAGCAGGCACATATTTGTAAACGAATCCATAGTGCATATTAGTCAAGTATATACGGTGGCATTTTGTTCTTGACAGCCAGATGTTTACTGACAGCTTAGGCGAAACCTTTGATGCCGTATACAATTTATCACACTGATTACTTGTGGTTGTCATGGTATAATGGATAATGAATGATATGGGATACTTTCCTTACAAAATAGTTCACAAACATTTTTAAGGTGACTTTATTATAAGCACAATTAAATTAAAGAATTGGACTTGAGTCAACGTTGATTATGTTGCAATCGCTCTTTTGTGCGTATTGTTGTAGCTTAAACGGCGAAAACAGAGACGCAGCATACGAAAACATCAGAAAAAAGAGAGCCTTACAACTCTGATAAAGACCTCCGAAAATATATGTGTCAATGCTTAAAGTTAAATGTGAATATTGCCTATTTAAAACGCATACTAATCAATAGAAACGGAGTGGAACATAGTTATGTACATGATTGCTTTGATTTCCTGAAGTCTCGAATAGAAACTAAATCTGAATATGAACGATTCGTTGAAGTAGCAACGTTTAGCTAATATTCAACTGACGATGCTGTTAAATCAAATTTCGGATTTTAGAACACGTTTGATTGTCACAAATTTGCTTAAAATATCATAATCATTTGCATTTCGTTCACAATACAGGCATACTCAAACTCAAGAAACATTATCATGAGATAAATTATTGCAACCATCCAAAAATAGTTTTATTAATGGCAAGTGACCGATTGACTATTACATTGTATCACATACAACACATTACATAAACATATTGTAAAAGCTTATGATAAATAAACCTACAATATACAAATACAATACGTGCGTCATAAAATTATGTTGTTTTTTCCCAAATTATTTATCCCATACAATATGACGCAGAACAAATGCACTCGAAACTGCACAGGAACAAACATGTTACACAACTAAAATGAATATACTGTTGTTACCACTTTGGAAATCTCACAATAACTGGCATTTACAATTATACTAATGTAATTTTTAAAGAGTAAACTGATTTAAAAAAGTCAGAAGCAAACAAGTATGTTGCCACGTAAATGTCGTTCATGGAACACAATACACGCATGGTTATGTTATTTGGACTAAAACTGTTTCATGTAACACCATATCCCAGTTGTGTTCAGGTATTTTTAATAAGCATTTAGCGCGAATTAAGTCATCGTTTAGAACTGTACCACTTGCTTAACAATATTGGGACACACGTGCCGGCTATCATTTCATTAAAATAAGTATTCATTGTTAAAGGCATACACATGAAAGCAGGCTGTCTAGGAACTGCAGTTAGTATACAATAATATGTTAAAATCAAGTGGATACGGTTGATAAAAGTAAAATGAACGTTATAATTACAAACCGTGTTTAGTAATAAGGTAATAGTATATTAAAAAATTAAGCAAAAAAACATAATTAAAAAAAACATCCATTGTAAAAAATTCATTTTCATTGATCTTAGATGTGTTTTGCTGTATAAGTATAGGTAGGTAGTGCCAGTCGAAACCTTGAGACTTTCTGGAACTGTATCGGTAAAAAGTCATGGGGCTCTTATCAAATTTTAGTGAAAAATGTGAACATGCTTCATTGCTATAAAATGGTATACGCATTTCGTAGGAACTTATTATCAAACCACGACAACCAGATATTCTTAAATATAAGAAAACAAAAACATATTTGTTTTTTAAGATTTATTGACAAAACATAATATATTTCAATTGTAAACCAATAGCTATACTATGACAAGAATGACAAAACGAGTATACGTACAACATTATATAAAACAATGATAACCGAAGTAGAATACCTACATCATTACATGAACAATTTAAATCAGTCGAACAATCCGTTTGTTTTCTACTGTTAGTATATGATAATTGTTGCAACATTGACATTCTTTATTGTAACGTGCTATCTAATCAAATGATGACATGTTCGCTTACACTCTTACACGAACAGTTTTACCTCGTGATCATGTTCGTCGTGGGGACAGTCAATACACTAATCTAGACGCACACACTTCAAACCCTCCGATATCCATTGAGAGGACATCAACCCCTCCAAGATTCAATCTAATATATAAATTCATGATTGTCATGGATGCCATTGTACAGTTAATGAAATTGTTTCCGATAAAGCTAACGTCATTTGGTTTAGATAAAGTTCCTCGTTATTAATTCTGTAACAATTCTGAGACAATTCAATAAAGACACTCATTTTCAGTGCTTCCTGGTCACTGTGTGTTAAACAGCGCAAATGCAATTAACAAAGAGAATATTTGCATAACAAACTGTAATGTAAAATAGACTATGCTTGTGTTGAATACGTATATGTTGATTTAGCGAAATTACACATAAGTTTTATATATCCTTTATATTATATTTATCCCATCACACGGGTCGGGTAGCTCAGTTAAAAGAGCGCTGGACTAAAGTCCGAAGATCGCGGATTCGATATCAGCCCCAAACCATAATGACATTGATAATATTGTAAGGTCATTTTGGTAAATAACCCGATACAACATCTTTTTACATGCTTAGTTTTTCTGGCGAAAAATTCTCGTCGTTTGTAGTTGAATACCTCAGAAGTTTGATTCGTTCTCTATGGATGTGCTAATAAAATAGACGATTTGTGATAACATGATTTGCGACACAAACAACAATGTTACATTTTAAATTGATTTATTACAAATTAACAATTTGGTAAAATATGTAATGCATACATTACCAATACATCAATAGAAATGACAAATCGAGATAAGTTGAATTAAAACAAAGCATAATTATAACATAATTTTCTAACACCATATCGCTCCAGAGACATCAATCAATCTAAAGTTAAATAGAAAATATGTATTAAAACATGTACATCGTTATTGCGTTGTGTTATTATTAATAACCTGTATTTTATCATCTACCAAATCCATTAATACAGACACTAAGTCTCAGACTACTGTCAGACACTTTAATTTCAATATTGGTTTCAAAATTCTTGATAAATTTGCAGTAATCAGTCACCTTACCGCTAAAGGTAAACAATTCTGGTTTTGGCAAATTGAACCCACCGTTTAATGTATTAACTAACCGTTCAAATACAATGTCAATATTACTAGTGCTACTAATACTTCTAGTAAAACCTGGTTCCGGTTCGCCGCTTCCGCTTGAAGTCTTGTCCGCCAATGCGCTTCTCGACGCCGAGTAGACATGTCCCGCGTCCCGCCCGGAAGTCTTATCCGCCAGGTTGGTCGTCCTGCCCCTGGTCCCTGCACCAGCCAGTTCCACATCCCGACCGGAAGTCTGATCCACCAGGAAGGTCCTGC